>BHFT01042578.1:9171-44029 GCA_004320025.1 Laticauda laticaudata
CCCCCCCCCCCGTGAATCGTGGGGTACAAAGTCACCCCAGAACATTTGGTATTTAGATACAGGGCCGAAAAACAGTATTAATATTATGCAAGACATTGAAATTCAGAGGGGGGGAGGAGGGAGAGCAGGGGAGGGGGGGTGCCCGTCATGACTGCCCCAACAGCCCTCAAAAGGAGATTGGGGGGGTCTTGTTAAGTTTAGCGGTTTAGGCAACGTGGCACCGGCAAACATTCCCCGCCTGGCCAAGATGGGAATTAAAATCCCCAGTTCTGAGCCTCTAACAAGCCGCAAAATTTGCCGCCAGAAAGTGAGGGAAAAAAGTGGCTAACGTTTGGCTCAATGTACCCGGTGTTACGTCCTCCGTGCCACACCGGCACCCACAAGTGCCCACCACACACAGCTCACAGGCAAAAGACTTTGCACGCCCCCTCCAAGTTGTCCCCTTGCTTGCACAGCTTAGGACGGGTCAGCAACGTGTGGCTCCGTCGGCCAATCCCACCACTGGCTGGCCGGCTGGCTCCTCCCCTCCCCACCCCAGAAGGTATGGGGGGGAGGTGATGCCAGAGCAGGTGGTGGCTGGGCGGCAGCGAGTAGCTGTCCAGTTGGTGACACGCCCCCAGTGCCACACTGGTCGCTAAAATTTCGGGGTTTTCTTCTTCTGTGGGAAACATGGGTCCAAATGGCTATTGGGAGTATTTTAAGGTTGCAGGGCCCTGCCTTAGGACTACAATGCCCATCCCTCCCAGGGTAGCCCAACCTATCGCCGGAAGGCGCCACGTTCCATGCCAGCAAAATAATTATGAATCAGCAATTGAGACAAGTGCCTCCACATGTGCCGGTTTCCAAGCTTACAGAGAGGCACCCACGCGCTCCAGCTCATCCTCTTGAGGTCATCTGGTTTTGGGGGACCCACAATGGGGCCTTTGTTAAGCCAAAGATGGCTTGTTTTTTCTTTTAACAAGCAAAGGTTCTTCTTTTCTCGTCCTAATTTTTCAGGGAAATTTTTTTTTGGGTGGGAAGGGCATTGGCACAGTGGCCAATACAGAACTATATTATATTTATGAGACTTTCAAGGAGATTGGACCGCCATTTGTCAGAAATGGTGTTGGGTCTCCTGCTTGGGTTGGGCTGGATGACCTCTAAGGTCCCTTCCAACACTTGATTATCTGTATCTATTCCACCAAGTATCCTTTAACGACTTATCCACCCGGCACACAGCTCTCCACTTGGGTGGGGGGGGGGATTTCTTCGCAGTCCCCTCCCCACCTCTCAGCCTTGGAGGTCTCTGGAGAATCTGAGGGGTTCAGGCCCCCCACCCATCCCTGGGAAGGACTAAATCCACATCGAAGGAAGAAACATGTCACCTTTAAGAAGTTGGGGCCTTCGACTCCCAGAATTCCCCAGCCAGCGATGTTCTCATTGCCTAAAGGAGGCCGAGCGCCAGAAACTCGGCCTCTGGGAATTTTAAGCCCACAAAGCCCTAGAATGGCCAGTTTCCCCATGCTGGCTGAGGAATGCTGGGAATTGAAGTCCGTATACCCGAAACTGAGCACCAGAATTCTTCAGGATTAGGAGGTTGAAAACTGTCTTGTCGTATGTGCAGAGCTTGGGTTACACAATAAGCCACTGATCTTTTTTGGACCAGACCTTGGTCCCTGCACCCCAAAAACCCGAGCAGGCACCCCCAAATCAAGCTGAGCACCCACCCCATCTTCTCTGCCAAAAGCTTCCCTGAAAATCACAACTTTAGACTCTTTAACAGCAGACCATCTAAAAACCCAACACCTTCCCAAACCTCTTCGCTCCTTTCGAGCTGGACTTCAAGTCCCATCATCCCCAGCCTGGAGACAGCAGACAAAGAGAGCACGCAGGACAGGGTTGAACGAAGCTTTGTGCCAGAAGTACAAGCCCACAACCGTTTTTGGGAGCTGAGGGAACTAGGATAAGAGAGCCAGTTCTGGGATACTTGGAAACACTTTCCAGCTGGGCATCCTGCCAAAAAATGGTATGGGGTTGGACTAGATGACCTCCAGGGTCCCTTTCAGCTCCTGGTTGTCATTCAGTTATTAGAAATTGTGGGAGCTTCATCCCTGGAGGCTTTTCAAAAAGAGACTAGACTGCCATCTCTCAGAAATGGCGTAGGGTCTCCTGCTTGGGCGGGGGGGTTGGACTAGATGACCTCAGAGGTACTTTCCGACTCTGTTATTGTGTTGAAGCACATCTGTGCAACCAAGGGAGAAAAGACCAGGAAGAGACCATTTCTGAGAAACCCATTGCTGTCAAGACCCGAACGCACCCAAGCACACATACCCTCTACACAACAATACACAACACACACATATTCTCTCTCTCTCTCCTTCTCTGTCAGGTCAGACCAGGAAAACTGTCCCCAGTTTGAGGCGGTTTCAGCTGGACATCACCGAGGTCCTCTGTCCAACTTCTCCAGCCTTCTCGAAAAACATAAAATCCTGCAAAAGATAATAATAATTTAGAAAAGGCGGAAGAGAAGTTGCCAGAGTGTGAAATGCCAGGCGGTCTCGTTTTGGGGGATCCCTGCCAGCCCCAGATCTTGTCCCCTTTCCTCAACTCTGGACTCACAATGAGGAAGCAGGCCCCCAGCAGGATGGCTTTCACCTTCACGTCCAGATCGATGGGGAACTGGATCCCAAAGTTGTCCGTGTCCGTGAAGACTTCCTTGAGGAGGCCGCTCCACTGCTTACTGATCCGGCCCACCCCGCGGGATTCGTCCCAGGTCTTCACCTGGTAGGAAGTCCACGTATGAGATTCAACAAGGAGAAAAGGAAAGTCCTATACTTAGGCAGGAAAAACCCAAAGGGCCCATATGGACCTATAGGTGAAAACCAGGCTCGCTGTAATCAGGATTTCGGAGTCTTAGTGGACAGTCAGCTAAAGAGGAGGCCAG
This sequence comes from Laticauda laticaudata, assembly GCA_004320025.1. NCBI lineage: Eukaryota > Metazoa > Chordata > Lepidosauria > Squamata > Elapidae > Laticauda > Laticauda laticaudata. Next base: position 12,095 of record BHFT01042578.1, read on the forward strand.
CCGTGTGCAGCAGCAGCAGCAGCCCAAAAAGCCAATGCAATCCTAAATTGTATTAACAAAAGGATACAATCCAGATCAAGGAGGTGCTACTACCCACTCCGTAAAGCCTGAGTAAGGCCAGGCCTCGAGTCCTGCATCCAGTTTTGGTCACCACGTCATAAAAAGGATTGTTGAGACTCGAGAAAGAGCTCAGGGAAGAGCAAGCAGGACGATGAGGGGATGGTTGGAGGATAAAAACATAACAATGAAGGGTTGCAGGAACTGGCCTGGCTAGTCTAGGGAAGAGAAGAAGGACCAGGGGAGGCAGGAGAGCCGCCTTCAACAGTTGAGGGGCGGGGGTTGGACTAGATGACCTACCGATTCCTTCCCAACTGTGCTCATCTGACTTTCATCTGATTTTAAGAACAAAAGGACCAGGGGGAACAGAGAGCAGCCTTCCAATATTTGAGGGCGGGGGGGGGTTGGACTAGATGACCTACAAGGTCCCTTCCAACTGTTTTGATTATCTGTTCAATTGGTTGACCCAGCTCGACACAACGACGCAAAAAGGGATAACCATCGTAACTGAGTTGGTTGCCAAAGCATCTCAATTTGGATCACGTCACCCTGGGAATGCCCGTCGTTAAGCGTGAAAAATGGTTCTAAGTCAATTTTTTTTCTTTCCCCCCCGGGGTTTGTTGTCACTCCGAAAACAGTCACTAAACGAGCACGCACCTCAAAGCTGACGTCTCCACCACAACTGCAGGCAAAGCAGGGCCCCAACACCCGCAGCACCGTCTCCTTCTCCACATTCTGAATGGAGAACCTGGGCATGAAGGGATGCCAGGTCTGCACCACATAGCCGATGGTGGCTCCCGGCGGGCTCTGGACCTCCATCTGGGGGGGTGGGGTGTAGAGAAGGGGGAAGGGACAAAGAAAAAGCTGGTGTCAGAATAAATGAGATTGGGCACCTGCCCAATTTAGTGTGATGACTCAAATGGGCATGGCACAAAGGCAACACAAGTAAGAAAAGTCCCTTTAGTATCTCCAACTTTGCCCGTGCAGCTAATGAAGGGAATCAGGGCCTTTTCCTCCCCCGTAAGCCAGCCAACCCACATTGCTCCCTTCTCTGTTCTCCTCGCGTGCCCTAGGAGGAAGAGGAGGGTGGTCCTGGGTCTTCCTCTGAACCCCTTATTCTACCTCTCCCCTCTGATCTGCCTGGCCGGACTTTGCCCTTCCCCAGTTTCCTCCACAGCCAATGGAGCCATACTCCCACTCCCTTGTCAGCTGCTCGGCCTCCTCCTCTGAATCTGATTCCAACAGGGGCATGACAGCAATGCTTGGAAAATATGTTCTCTTGCAGTCCAAACTGGGGGGAGGGGGGAGGAGGAGGGGCTCACACAACAACAGCCGCAATGTTGAACAGCCGCATACACAATGGTGAAATCAAGAGTTCGCTTAGTCCAACGGGTGAGAGATAAATTGGGGTCCAGCTTAAAAAAAACCATCAAATTGCTGAAATTTTCTATAACTTTTTCATAAACCTTGTTAAAGAAAATTTGGGGGAATATTCTCCCTATTGGCTAGAGTTCGCTGTCAAAGAGATTGACAGGACATCAATCCAACAGGAAGGCCAGTACAACTCTAAAAGGCCAATTCACCAGGAGACTGGGAGTTCTAGTCCTGTCTTAGAGGCACGAAACCTTAGGCTGGATGATTTGAGGTTTTTCAGGCGGGACTAGAACTCCCTGTCTCCTGGTGAGTGGCCCAAAGTTACCCAGTTGGCTTTCATACCTAAGGTGGGACTAGAACTCCCCATCTCCTGGTTGAGTCTGGGTGCAATTGCCCACCCAACCACACTCGCCGTGTTACCTCCTGAAGGCAGCAGGGGAAAAGGCAGCTGACACATTTCAGGGGACGAACCAGTCGGATGACTTCACGCCCGCTGGGGTCGTCCAGCCTCATGGAAAAGCGGCGTAGGGAGCCGCAGCAGTTCCGGGTGCAACAGTCGTTCTGCTCCTCGGCGTGGAAGATGTGCTGCCCGAGGCTGTTTCGCACCTCGTACTTGTTGTTGCCTTCAAAGCCAATGAAAGCTGCGGCGAGAAAGGGATTAAAGGAGAGAAAGGGATAAAGGAGAGTGCGAAGTGTTCGGTGCAATGTGTGTGATGGGCTCTGCAACAGATTGCTGATGGGATGATCAACCAGCCTGACAGGGAATTTCTCAGGGAGGCAAGTGGAGACCCCTCCCTGCCCAAGGGTTGATTTATTTATTTATTATTAGATTTGTACTGCTGCCTATCCACCATGGCGAAGGTTTACCAGATTACAGCAGGAGCAGAACAAGAAATCAATGTGGCTAGACTACTTTAGCACATTTTTTGATTGAGTAACTTTCTTTTTTTTAAATAAATTTATTTTTTTTCAAAGTTTCGAAGATTTAAAAAAAGAGAAACAAGTTCTCACATTTTACAGTGCTATCGTAGTTGTGAAGATGTCCTTTAGTAAAATTAGATTCATTTACCATAGGTATATCTGTAACTAATTTACTAGTTCCTTACTTACTACTGTTAAAGTAGTACAATACTTATTTATCTACATGTCTACACATAAGTCATATATCGTATTCTTTGAGATTTCTTTTTTTTAAGTTTTTTATTTTTTTAAATGTACAAAAAACACAAACCAAAAATATAAAACCATCTTCAATTTCATACAGTGTGTTGATTGGTGCTAGTCTCTTGTACATAATCTCTACAGTCATTCCCTTCTAATTATTTTTTAATCCTCATATCATGCATAAGCTATATGTATTTCTGATACATTCATTCTTAATTAATAGACTGTTACTTGCATTTCATCATTTTATGGGAGCAAATCCCCATTTTAACTTAGCCTACTTTATAACATTCATTTCATCATCACCATTTATTCCATCATATTTTATCCTTACAGCAGTTTATTCTTGAGATTTCTTTAGTCATTTTGACAAACATCTTTACCTTTTTGATTACTGCTAGATCTGTGGGGGTTGTGGTATTGTAATTATGATTGAGTAACTTTCTTAATTAGAAGGTGGGAATGAAGTATATATATTTTGATTTCAGCAAAGCGAGTTGGCCAGGGAATTCTGGGAGTTGAAGTCTGTAAGTCTTAAAGTAGCCAAGGCTGGACACCCCCCAAGATATAGGGATCCACTTTCTGACTTTACAACTGCCCCCCTCCCCTTGCAGTTCAAGGGCTCAGGGAAGTTGAGTCCCAGGAGGGCCCTGATCTCTGTCCATGCATAAGGTCTCCAAAATAAAAAAATATGGCTTTGACCCCCTCATACCTTCTACCAGTTCCACCTTCTGATGGATCAAAATTTGGTCTACCTGAAGAGGAGACAAAAACAGAAGAGGAGAGGTGACAACGAGCCATTCCATCGCCAGCCCTAAGGACTGGCTGGGTAGGCATGGCCAACTTGTCACACCCAACCCTTTCCCCAGGCCTTGAGTCTATACGCAACACCTCCAGCAATGAAAGGGTTAACCAATCTTCAGTTTCCTGGTGGAAATGTCCCCCCACCCCCTTCCTTCCTTCTCCTCATTCCCATCTCTCCCTCCTTCTCATTCCCATCTATTTCCTTCCTTCTTTCTCCTCATTCCATCTCCTTCCTTCCTTTCCTTCCTTCTCATTCCCATCTTTCTTTCCTTCTCATTCCCATCTCCTTCCTCTCTCTTTCCTTCTCCTCATTCCCATCTTTCCTTCCTTCTCATTCCCATCTCCTTCTTTCCTTCTCCATGGTTGACAACCAACGTGGTATTTTCATATAAATCCCTTTTTTTTAAAGGCCCTAAAGCAGAGGTCTCCAATCTTGGGAACTTTTAAGACTTGTGGACTTCAACTCCCAGAGTTCCTCAGCCAGCCATGTCTGTTTATTTTTTTCCTGTCTCCCAAAAAGGAGAGATTTCAGAGGAAAAGACCGCAAGAGTAAGTAAGGTATGCCGGTTGAGGAACTCTGGGAGTCGGAATCCAGAAGCCTGAAAGTTGCTACGGTTGGGGACCCCCGCCTCAAAGCACCCACCCTCTTTGTGCTTACCTGGGTCAGGTACTCCAAGCCAGATGGGATACTAGCTGACACAGGCAGGTAAGGGGTAATGGCCGCGTGGGGATCGCCGGACTGCAGGTGTTGTGGGGAAGTGGAGTGGTCGTGGTATCCTCGGGGGGGCGGTTGGGGGGCAGCCATATAGCCGGGTCCAGGACTGCCGGCGGGGTAGACATTGAATCCAGGGCTGGGGGCAGAGGGCTCAGCGTGTGGCAGCATGACGGGGTAAGGCTGAGAAGCCACTGGGTATCCTGGCTGTGGAACATGGTACCCTGGGAAAGAGGACAAAGAGAAATAAAAAAAGACTTGATCCCGGAAAACTTGGAAACTTTTTTTAGCTGCCAACAGTGGCAAGTTAACAGAATATGAAGAGCCCGAAAGGACCTCAGAGTTCATCCAGTCCAACCCCCTGCTCAAGCAGGTGATGCTTACAGAATCACAGGAGTTGGAAGGGACCTCGGAGGTCATCCAGTCCAACCCCCTGTTGAAGTAGGAGACCGTGTTCCATTCCAGACAAACGGTTCTCCAATTCCTTTTTAAAAACCTCCAGGGATGGGAGCCCCCACAACTTCCTGGAGGCAGTTTCCAAACGGCATGGATGGAGCATGGGCAATGTAGCCCTGGAAAAGGGCAGCTTGCTTTTCTCGTCGAAAAGGTCGACAAAGGGGTATTACATGACACTGTAACCGTCATACATATGAGGCAATTGCCAAGCCTTTTATTACTGTGACTGTATGGGCACTGCCAACGGTCATTAAGAGTGAAAAACAGTCATAAGTCATTTTTTCCGTGCCGTTGTACCTTCCGGCCACGGAATGAACCTGTCGCGAAAGCAAGGACGAGCTGCGTTATCACACCTTCGGGACTCCCAAGAGACCCATCGAAGCTCATTTCCTTTTTATTCATTCAGCAAGTTTCTTGATTTATTCAGCAAGGCTCCCGGGCAGCTTGCCAACTTTAAAAATAAAAAATCCATCATGTCATAAAACTCATTGCAAAAATAAATAAGTCAGTCAAAAATGAAGGTTAAGATCTCATCACCTGGGGTGGTGGTTGGGAATGATGTTGGGGCAACAGCCACAAGTTGCATCAGAGAAAGGGGAGGGGTTCACTCTGCCCCCCCCCAACCTAACCTGCCCAGGTGCATTCCATCCACACCCTCCATCTGCCCTCCAGGCTTTGCCCCGTGGCGGAGACAGGAACATGGGAGTGCCTGCATCATCGTCATGGCAACCTCCAGTTTCTGGGACTCGCCTGTTCTGCAGGCATACGGGTTTAATCAGATTAGAGTGGGAAGGGACCTTGGAGGTCTTCTAGTCTACCCCCCTTGTTCAATGCCCCTATGCCATTTCAGACAAGTGGATGTCATAATCTCTTCTTAACAACCACCAGTGATGGAGCACCCACAAATTCCTCTTTAGTTGCAGGTTGCTTCTCTCCTTGGTTAGTTTCCATCCGTTATTTCTTTTCCTGCCGCCTTTGGTACTTTGGAAAATAAGTGCCCCCGCCCTTCTTCTTTGTGGCAGCCCCTCAGATATTGGAGGACTGCTATCCTGTCCACCCTACTCTTTCTTTACTCCAGACTAGCCAAAACCCAGTCCCTGCAACCCCTTGTATGTCTTGCTCTCCAGGCCTTTAATCCCCTTCGTTGCTCTTCTCTGCACTTTTCCGAAAGTCCCAACCTGTTTGTCATTGGTGGTGACCAAAACTGGTCACAGGATTCCAAGTGTGGCCTTACTAAGGCTTTACAAAGCGATGCCCAATCCTTCACCTGGTGTTAATTCTATGCTTCTCCCTATGCAACCCAGGAGTTGTATTGGCTTTTTTGGCCGTGGCCGCACCCATCNTCCAAGGTCCATCTCACTGCTCCTGTTTTGGAACCAGGTTTCACTCAATATTTGCACGAAAAGACAGCTGGATGGGCATAAGGGCAACCATTTCTGGGAAGCAGGCATCAAAGGGATATTTTTTTATTTTTATTATTATTATTGGTTAATCTTTAGTAAGAATCACAGCTTTGGGGGCTGGTTGGTAGCTCAACAGCTCGAGTCCTAACCAAGGACCTAAAAACTGTTTTTATTTTTCTTCTTCTCCTCATTATTATTACTATTATTACTGTTCTTTTCCTCCTCCTGATTCCTCTTCTACTCATTATTCCTCTTCTTCTTCCCATTATTACTATTATTCCTCTTCTTCTCCTCCTTATTCCTCTTATTATCCTTTATTCTTATTATTACTATTCTTCTCCTCTTCCTCATTATTATTCCTCTTATTATTATTATTATTCTCCTCCTCCTCCTTCTTCTTCCTCCTCCTCCTCCTCCTCTGTAATCTTCGTCTGTCTTTCTCGCCTTTCCATTGCTGGTTTCGCTCCTGCAGCTAAATTCAACATTTGTACCTAGTGGAAAATTAAGACTTAAAAGCAATCAAAAGAAAAAAAAAAAGAACATGAAAAATGAAAATGTTGACTAGGCTTCCTGGCTGACTCACAAAGTCAGACCACAGGTCTTAGATCATCAGTGGGATGACTTTTGTGAAGCTGTCAAATTAATTTTATTTCTCAGATGTAGACAGAGAGAAATTCTTCTCTCTTCATGCCGGTGTTTATCCTGTTTTGACAGCCCTCCGGCTCTTATCCATTTTCACCACAGCCTCTTTTTCTTCTTCTTCTTCCAGGGAGCGTAAGTAAACATTTAATCAGCAAGACGAAACTTACTGAGTTTCGTTTCTCTTCTGCCTGGCCACCTGTGGCTGCAAACATGCCCCGTAAAAAATAAAATAAAAAAAAAGTCACAGTATTTGCAAAGAACAAAAAAAAAGAAGGTGTGAGCAAAGATAATTGAGACAGAGAGTTTTCCTGCTACCAAATGATTGAGGAAAAAAATCACCTGCTGGGACCCTTTTCGTTCTAAAGCTGGAATCGTGTCTTGTGGCAAGGAGTTCCAAAGTCTAATCTCTGGATCCTGTTGAGATTTCCCCACCACCAACTCCTTTTTTTTCCTGTCCTGATTCTTCTACCACTCAAGATTTACTGATTTTAAATCCTGTGGATGTCTGTAGGAAGTAAGTTTAAAAACTTTAAGACTATGGACTTCAACTCCCAGAATTCCCCTGCCAGCAATTTTTTTTCACTTTGCTGAAGTCAAGATATATTATATCTACTGCATTCCCACCATTTATTAAGAATTTTTTTAAAAAATAAAAAAATAGGTTAAAGTAATCTGGCCACATTTTAACAGCTTGGAAGGGACCTTGTACGCCATCTAGTCCAACCTCCTCAGTCAAGCAGTCATTTCTGGAAGGAAGGAAGGAAGGAAGGAAGGAAGGAAGGAAGGAAGGAAGGAAGGAAGGAAGGAAGGAAGGAAGGACAAAATAAAAGAGTTCGAAGGGACCTTATAGGTCATCAAGTCCAACCCCCACCCGCCCAAGCAGAAGACCCTACACCATTGCTGAAAGAAAGGAAGGAAGGAACAAAGGAAGGAAGGACAAAATAAAAGAGTTGGAAGGGACTTTGTAGGTCATCTAGTCCAACCCTTGCCTGCCCAAGTAGGAGACCTTACACCATTTCCGAAATAAACAAACAAACAAACAAACAAATAAATGATGGAGAAAGGAAGGGATGTATGAAGGAAGGAAGAAAAAAGAAAGTACTGACAGTATAAGAGTTGGAAGGGGTCTTGTAGATCATCTAGTCCAACCCCCCAGGCAAGCAGGAGACTCTACACTATTGCTGACAAATGGCAGTCCAATCTCTTCTCGAACATTTGTTCTTCTTGTCCTGCCTGCCTCCTGCTGAATTCTGGGGAACCCTTGTGGGCTGGGAATTCTGGGAATTGAAGTCCAACCTGTCTTCCATTTGCTGTCATTAAAAAAGAAGTAAACATGAACAGTGCCTGGGAAACGTGCAGTTTTTTTAGGAATGTACCAGTTGGGAGTGAAGGAAAAAAAATTCCAGCCAAAAAAAGGGAAAAACAAAACAAATCTAGTCATTCCATATGTGGATTCAAATATTCTGGCCTGAACTTAATTTCCAAAGGGAATAAACTTTGCAAAACAAGAAAAAAAAATTACAGTTGAATCAAAATCAGCTGAAACCAATTGCAGAATTTCTGGTTTTCTTTCCCTTTCGAAATCAGGACATTCAAATTGCATTCGAACGCAGAACGTCCTCAACATACAATTCATTTAGTGACCATTTGAAGTTAAGACGGCACTGAAAAAAAAGGCGACTAGGACCGTTATTCACACTTAAGATGGCTGCAACATCTCCACGGTCACCTGATCAAAGTCCAGATGCTTGGCCACTGATCCGTACTTATGACGGTCATGCATTTGAGACCTGACCAGCAAAATCAGTGTGGGAAGGCGGCTTCGTTTAATGGAAGAGCTTTGCTTCACAAATCTGGCAACAATTATTGCAAAATCAACCACAAGTTGCTCAATCACCGCCTTGCTTATGACATAAATTCTGAGTCCCATCTAGAAACATCACTAAGCAGACAAGGCTCACATTGACTAAGGCCGTGATGGCGAACCTATGGCACACGTGCCACACAAAGCCGTTTCTGCCAGCACACGAGTCGCAAACAAACTTATCTCACTGCGCATGCACACACCTCACAGCTGATTTTGGGGCCTATTTGAGGCTATTTTCGGCCCCACAGAGGTTTGAGGAAGGCCTCTGCAGGCCAAAAAATAGGTCAGTTTTGTCACTTCTGGTATTTCGGTATTTACCTCACTGCACAAGCGCACAACTCACAGCTGATTTTCGGCCTGTTTGAGGCTTGAGGAAGGCCTCTGCAGGCTTTGCACGCTGAAAAAATAGGACCATTTTGTCACTTCCTGTATTTCCAGAAACACCGTAAGTGATGAAATGGACACATTTTTCGGCCTGCAGAGGCTTTCCTCAAGCCTCTATGAGGCTGAAGATACCCTCAAACAGGCCGAAAATCAGCTGGGAGGCGCAGTGCAGGTAAGAGGGGAGATTGCACGCACATGCATAGGGGGGTGCATTGCCTTCTGAGTGCTGGCATGCGAGCACAAGCGCACACACAATTTTTGGCGCAGGAGCCCAAAAAGTTAGCCACTACTGGACTAAGTGAAAGGTCAGGAAATTGGGATGTTTCCTTCTTTTTCGTCCCCCAAACAGGGCATCGCGCAGAGCAGAGGTACCGAGAAAACCACACACCTGGAGCTGCCATGATCCCTGGCTTCAGAGAGAGATCCTCACTCCGGGCAATGTCCGATCACCACCAGCCTCCTTCTTCCATCTGCAGGATCCCTGCAAGGGAGTAAAGAGAAGCTGTGGGTGTTTTCTTTGGGAATCTGGTGTGAAAAAAGTGAATTCATTTCACAAAAAGGGGAATGGGGGAAGGGAGTCATTATCCCTCCTGCAAAAAAAGTCTTCAGGGATTTAAGGGGTGGAGCAGCTTATTCATTGTATCATGTAGGATAGGGGAGTACAAGTTTGGCCCCCTTTAAGACTTGCAGACTTTAACTCCCAGAATTCCGCAGCTGGCTGAGGAATTCTGGGAGTTGAAGTCCACTTGTCTTAAAATAGCCAAGCTTGCACATAAACACACGATTCTAACTCCCTCCTCATAAACCAGCTACAGGACGTCATTGACTTAAAACAGTTTGGTTAGCGACCGTTCCAAGTTACAACTGGAAAAATGTGATTGAGGACTGTCTTATTCACCCTTAACGTCTGTGCCGTATCCCCACGATCAAAATTTTCAGGAGCGCCAGGCAACAGACACCAAATTCAGAACAGTGGGCATCCTCCTGGTCACCGAAAAGGTTGTCTTTTCTGACAAGCAGATCATGGGGGAAAGCTGGATCACTTATCCCACCCGTACGATAACTTTAACCCCTCCTGCGGCGGTTCCACTTAACGACGGTGGCAAGAAAGGTTGTAAAAAGGCATTGGTCTTTCCTGATATGCTGCTTTCTCGGTGCTGCTGGCAGCAGAGAATCCAAGGAATGAGGCATCCCAAGCAGGCCTAAGGGTGGGCAGCAGTCTGGTCCCGCGTCATGAGCTCTATATTCAACCTTTTGTAGAGCCCGCCTGCCAACGGCCGCTTCAGCCGAAGCAAAGCATCCCAGCTTGTAGTGCCTTGTAAACGGGGTTCCAGAAGATTCATGTTACTTGCCCTACGATCTCCTCGATGGGAGGCCCTGCCATCCATAGCCGCCATCGTGTGTTGCGTTTCTGGTCAAATGCGACTCACTCGCCTGGGCGATGGGAGACTTTGGAAGCTCGTAAGCTTTGGCGATTGCATGCCGTATCCCACCGGCCAATGGTCGCATGGTGTCACCTTGTTGCCAGCGTGGAGGCGCTGGAAGGATGTTAAAACACGGATTCTTGACCTTCTAAAATAGGCTGTCCTTTTAAGTGAGGCACGGGAGGGCCATCCTGATGTCCGGTTGTGCGATTTCTTCTCCCGGGCATGGGTTGGGCTCGGGGAGAAGTCTGGCAAGAAGTTACTGACTTGTGCCCTCGCGAATGAGTCACTTTGGGGAGAAGGGGGATCCCAACCGCAGGACCACCCTGTTTGGTGGAATGTGCAAAGGTCCTCTCTTATGGAGAGGGCCGCCAGGCTCAGACATCCGTCTAGCCAAAGTAATGCCACAAGGAAGCCACCTTGAAAGCGAGGCAAGCGCTGAGGCCTAACGTGCGAACGCAGCACTTATCAGAGCTTGTAGTACTATAGGCATCCAGGTGTAAGCAGTCGTTGGAAGAAAGCTAGATGGCCTCATCAAAATTGATGGAAACCCATGATCTATAGGGCCTGGATTGTTGATCTGCAGATCCTCTGCCCACACAGAGGGGAGAGGAAGACTGTATCAAGATATGTCAGGTAACATTGGATGGACACTGGCGATTACCCTGAGATGTGCCACGTAGCAATTTGCGTGGAAGTCTTGGGCCGCTAGAGATAGCTGAAGGTAGAGCCTTGTGCCGCATGTCGGCCCACGTAGTGAACTGCCGCGTGGGAACAGCCAGATGGGTACATGGGATTGTGTGCCTCCGTCAAGTCTGCGGATGTTAAGAAAGTCGCCTTTTTGGATGCTCTCCAGTATTGACTGAGGGACTGCATCTGGAATTTTCTGTAAATTAGGCATTTGCCTCAATCTTTTTCAGGTCCAGGAATTGTCTTCCACCCCCAGCGTCTTTGGGACTACAAAAACAGGATGCCAGTAAAACCCCTTGCCCGTTGGTCCTTTGCAGGACCGGTTGAATGGATTGGACGTCCAATACCTGTTGGACTGCTTGTCTCCATGTGGCCTTCTTTTTGCCCTTGTCCCTGGTGGGATAAGGACTTACAACGGATAATTAAAACATATCCTTCCGTTTATATTTGGAACTACTAGACTACTAGAATAACCTAGTGGATATTTACTATACAGTTTTCTTTTCTTTTTCCTTTCTCAATTTTAATTTTTCCTTTAATCTTTTAATGAGATTGGTACCTTTTTTCTTTTTCTTTTTTCCTATTCTTCTTTACTTTTTTACATTTAACATAACAAGGGTTTTTCCGCCTTTAGATTCATAATTTTATTTTTATCACTTTCTTTCCTGAATTTTTTTTTTTCCTTTTGCGATTTTGCTGATCTCTCTGGATTTGTGCAGTGCCCCATCCCAGTGGAAGTTATATTGAATTAGGGCATAGAAGAGTCGAAGAAAGAAATTTGGAGAAAGACCCCGTTTGGGACTATAAATGATTTTGAATACAAAATGGAATATAAGAGATTATTAAGAACAACAAATAACAATATCAAAAAATGAAAAAGCCAACAAACATCCTCTCCATCTCAGCCTCCTCCTCAGCGGCTTCTACACCTGAAGGCACAGGAGATCCATTGAGTTGTGTTACAGCAAGAGAAAAGAGCGGTTACAATATCAGTGGAAATTAAAATATCCTTCAAACTTTACAAAAGCCAAAAAGGAGAGTGGATGAAAAAATAGCGGAATATTAGAAGGAAAGGTAGAGTACGTTTCAAACAGCTTGGATGATAAAAAAATTAAAACTGATATTGAAAAAATAGAAGAAGCAGACATATACAATAAAAGATGACAACTATTACAAACTCAAACAACAAAATCAAGATAGATCTGGAAAAATGGCGGTAAGATGCAGTTATCGCTAACAGGAAGAATTGCAGCGATTAAGATGAACTATTACCAAAAGTGTCTGTAATTTGTTTCAAACAATTTCTGATAAAATTGAGGATTTTTTTTTTGAAAGAAAATAGTACTGAATACATTATGCAAGGAAAGAAACCCAAGTGGTTAATGTTAAAGATGTTTAGCAGGATGTTAAGAATGCAGAGGAGGGTGGGGTTACCTAATTGCGAAATTATGCTGCTCAAAAAATAAAGGGAACACTTGAGACAACAACCAGTGTAATCCAAAGTCAATCACACATTCTGCTGAAATCAAACTGATCCACTTTAGGTAAGCAAACACTGATTGACCACAATTTCACAAAGCCTGTTGTGCAAACGGACTAGACAACAGGTGGAAAACAGAGACAGTAGCAAGACATCCCCCAAAAAGGAGGGGTTCCACAAAGACCAACGTCTCAGTTCCTGGCTTTTCTGGCTGATGGTTTGGGCACTTTGAATGCTGGTGATGCTTTCACTCTAGTGGTAGCAGGAGACGGGAGTCTACAAACCCACACAAGTGGCTCAGGAGTGCAGCTCATCCAATGGATGCACATCAATGCGAGCTGTGGCAAGAAGGTTTGCTGTGTCTGTAGTGCAGAGTGCAGAGCACGGAGCGCACAACCAAAGGAGACAGGCCAGTACATCAGGAGCACGTGGAGGAGGCCCGTAGGAGGGGCAACAACCCAGCATCTAGGACTGCTACTTCCGCCTTTGTCAAGGAGCGGGACAGGAGCACTAGCCAGAAGCCCTGCAATGATCTCTAGCGAGCCCCCAATGTGGCGTGTGGCGCTCAAACGGTCAGACAACAGACCCATAGTGGTATGAGGGCCGACGGCCACAGGTGAGGTGTGCTTACCAGCACCAACACCATGCAGAACATTTGGCATTGCCCAGAGAACATCAAGATTGGCAAATTCGCCACTGGTGGTCCTGTGCTCTTCACAGATGGAAAGCAGGTTCACACTGAAACATCAGACGTGACATGCGTCTGGCAGACGTGGTGGAGGAACGTTCTGCTGCCTGCAACATCCTCCAGCAATTGACCGCGTTTTGCAGTGGGTCAAGTAATGCGTGTGGTTAGCAGTTTCTTTAGGCGGCTGCACAAGCCCTCCATGTGCTCGCCCAGAGGTAGCCTGACTGCTGTTAGTACTGAGATCCTCAGGCCCCTTCTGAGACCATATGCTGGTCGGTTGGGACCTGGGTTCCTCCCTAAGGCAGACGATGCTGCCGACCTCACGTGGCTGGAGTGTTCAGCAATTCCTGCAAGACAAAGCATGATGCTATGGAACTGGCCCGCCACTTCCCCAGACCTGAATCCAATCAACCACATCTGGGAAACATCACGTCTCGCATCCATCCACCCAATGCCAGGTTGCACCACACGACTGTCCAGTAGTTGGGGGATGCTTTAAACCATAGTGTGGAGGAATCCCTTCAGGCAGACCATCCAACCTCATCCAGGAGCAGTCCAGGCGTTGTAGGGAGTCATACAGGCTCGTGAGGCCACACACACTACTGAGCCTCATTTTGACTTGTTTAAGGACATTACATTCAAAGCTGGATAAGCCTGCTATTTTTTCCCACTTTAATTTTGAGTGTAACTCCAAATCCAACCTCCAACAAGGTGGCTAAAATTTGAATTTCCATTGATAATTTTTGTGTGATTTAGTGTCAGCACATTCAACTATGTAATGAAGAAAGTATTTAAATAGAATATTTCATTCATTTCAGATGTAGGATGTCTTATTCTTGTGTTCCCTTTATTTTTATTGAGTCAGTGTATATTATCAGGCCACGGTATCAACTTGGATGAAAGAAATAGAAACACTTGAGAAATAGAAGGTTGTGATGTTAAGAGGAACAGCATTTTGCAATTGGGCTGGCATTGCATTTTATTGGTATGGGAGGAGTAAAATACACGGGTATTTTCAAAGGGCATTACATTTTTTATGGTCAGGAATGCATTGTTATTAGTGTGGGGAAAACCAGAGGACCCATTACATGAAGATTCACGTCTGGCTATCAATGCATGGAAGCACATATACACCCAAGTGTCTTGTAATTATGAACTATTGCTAGATATAAAGCATATCTTAAATGAAAAAGGGAGCATCAAAAACAACTGAATGAATAAGGTTTGGGAAAACGCAGGGTTGGAAACTCATATACGCAAATCAAGATATGAAAAAGATATTAAAACTTAAGAGATTCATAAGGTGTTGACAGAATTGGCATAAAATATAATAGAATGGCAAGATAAGCTGATCAAAAACTGTATTGCTATTTACTAGGTGTTAAATTAGAAACAAAGTTAAGAAATGATAAAGCATAGGCAAAAACATTTGGACAGAAAATGCAGAAGCTATGGGACAGGAATTATAAATTAACACTTATCAAACAGCATATTAAAAAAAAACTTGTTTCAAGATGTTTTATAGATCACACTTTCTAAGATATTCAAAAGATAAAATCAGCCAAATTGCTGGAAGGGCCACCAGACACCTGAAACATAATACTACATTATGATGGCCTTGCAGCTTAAAAAATTTTTGGACAAAAAACAGACACATGGTTGGAAACAATCATAGAACATAGAGGATTTGAACCTGAGAATATTTTTAATAGGGATTTGTACCTGAAGGTACAGTAAAAAAAACATATTTAATATAACGTATAACAGACGCTAAAATTGCATTTGCTTCAAAATGGAAAAGTGGTAGATACCGGCAGAGGGAAAAGTAATCGAGAAAATATCTTGAATGTGCAGAGATGAATAGGTTACATTGGTAACTAAAGAAAAGAAGAATGGATAGAAGAAATATGGTATGCAGATTTATTTGATGAATGGTTGGAAGTAAAACAAATTACAATTAATACTTTTTTAATCAACTATGAACAGTAATTTCCATTTTCGTTTAGCTACTATTGATATGCTATTATTTTTAACAAACTTAACATTTCCTCTATATTTTCAACCTACTCCATTTTAATTTGTTTTACTTGGGAATTATTGTTAAATATAAAAACTTTTTTAAATAAAAAGAGATGGGGGCAATGTATGAAGAACTTGGGGGTGGGGAGAGGAATCAAGGGGAGGACCTATTTTTCAGGTCTCCACGGGGGTTGCTTCCTATTGATTGGCAATTAGGCTTCTTAACGCCTGCCAACTGGGAGGTTGGAAATCTGTTGTCACTTGAGCGGTGAAAGGAGGCGATGGCCTCTGCCTTGAAATGGTTGCTTGCCTTGAAGTGTTCTGTTCTGTCCTTGAACTCAGATTCATCTAATTCCCAGCCTCGCTGTGGGATATATGCCCTCTGGGCGTTGAGGGCATCCAACCCCGGTGTCTATGGGCCGAAAGCAAGCCCCACGGAAATTTTTTCCACGGCGGTCAGCTGTCTAGTACAGAGGCAGGATCTTTCTCCCATCCTTAGTCTCCACCAGAAGCCGCTCTAGGCCTCTCCAAAACAGCTTGCCCCCCTTGTAGGGAGCAGAGCCAGGGTTCCACGTAGTTTCATGTCTGCCTTCCAATAGCGAAGGCCACAGTAGTCGGCGGGCCACCACCGAAAGGAAAGTGGCCCTGGAAGCAAACTTGCAGCCAGTTAGGTGGCATCTGCAAGAATTCCGTAGCTGCTATCACTTGGTTCATATCTTTGGTGGAAGCGAGGTCACCAGCGGGAATCCTCACATCAATGAGGCCTTGAAAGAATGAGGACGGTTGTCGATGTTTTTGATTGCCATGGCAGCTGTCTTTATGCACCTTGCGAGGCGTCTGCTTTCTGGCAGCTTATCTACTGGGGTTCAGTGCTTCTCTTTTCCATGGTTAGCAGGGTGGTGGAGGATTACTAAGGCCGCCACGGGCCATCTATAGTTGGTAGTTCCAGTGCCTCAAGAAATCCACCACATTATAAAATCTTCTTCCGTTGTCATTTAGGGGAGGGACACACGCCTGGCGTTGGGCCCATTGCTTTTTGGACAGGTCTCGGAATAGGTCAGGGAGGGATTTCTCGCTCTCTATGGTTTGGCTGTGAAAAGAGCAAACTTCATTTCGGTCCACGGGTTCCAACGCTGGCTCCGCCCCCATACCTGTTGTGGCTTTGGCCTGAATAACAAGGATTTAAAGAGCGGATGGGGAAAAGAGGCCCTGTGGGGATTGCTCTGTGTGCTCTGTCATGTTTGGGGGAAGTTGCCGCTGGCCCCAGACAGCCTGATGTCTTTTGTGCAGACCTGGCTGCGATGCCCTGCGCTATGCCTCGATATCAGGATTTTTCATCTGGTCAGAGATTTCAGGGCCCTGACTCTTCCTGTGGGAGAAGTCCCGGCCACCCCCTGTGCGGTAAAGGGTGGCCTCTGAGCCCCCCTTTCTCCGCTTAAGGTGGTGGCTGCCCTTCTGCTGCAGCGGCTTCGAATCAGGATCCATAAAAGCCCGTGGCCTTCGATGCTAAGGAGGGCGAGACAGTTGCTCTCCGCCCCCCCGCGCACCTGGCGACCGGCCTGAGAGCCAGCGGACTCATGGTTGCTTCGCCCACCGATTGGCTGGTTGAGCTGCGGGCTGGAAAAGCGCGGAGAAACTCCAACGGTTTCCTCCGGCGGGGGGTCTTCGCTCCCCTTGGACGTTTCCGCCTCAGCCGGCCCTTTTGTCATCGGCCTTGGGAAGAGAGGGTCTCAGCTTCGGCCTGGCCGCGGCTGCTCTGCGACCGACTTGCGGCCCTGCGGAGCCTTTTCGGGGACTCTGGTCCTCCTTCCCGCTCGGCCCTGCCGTTCTCGGATCGCATTTTAGTTCCGGGGGCCCTCCGGGCCAGAGCAGGCCGTGTCCTGTGACGGAACCTTTGCTGCCCGTCCGCGGCTTTTATTTTTCTCAGCCGCTCGTAGGCTTTCCCGGCGTTGGCTACCGCGTCCTCTTCCTCCGTGCGGGTGGCGGAGCACCTCCATGCGGGATAAAGTGACACAGCGGCTAGGCCGGGGGCAGCCAGCCTCGCCTTTTTCGCCGTCCTGCCGGAGGCTTCGGAGCCTTCCCACGCGGGGCCGGGGACTTCGGTGCGATTTACGTTTCAAAATCCGGGGAATAATAATCGCATCCTCCGTCCGAAGAGCTCTCTTCCACGGGGCTCTGCTGAGGGAAATGGCCGAGTCCTAGACTGGGGAGGCCTGGCCAAAAGGTCGATTGACTCCCCCTCAGAAGTAGCAGAGTTAACCCCTTGCTTTCCTCGAAGTCTCTGCTCAGCACACGGGACAAGAATCACGTTTCCCAGGAATCTTTGCGAGAGGCAACAGAAATAGGAATGGGAATAAGAATACAATAGAAGAAAAGAATATAATAGAATATAGGGAATAGAATAGAAATTAAACAGCGAATAGAATAGGAACGAAACGATTAAAATAGAAATTAGGATACAACAGAATAGAAGTTAGAATACAATAAAATGGAATAGGAAATAATCCTTTATTGGCCAAGTGTGATTGGACACACAAGGCATTTGTCAGGTGCAAATGCTCTCAGTGTACATAAGAAAAAATAAAATGCATTCATCAGGAATCATAAGGTGCAACACTTAGTGATAGCCATAGTTATGAACAGAAGAGAACAGAATATAGAATAGAATGTAGAATAGAACAGAATAGAAATAATAGAATAGAATAGAAATAAGAATAAAATAGATAACAGATAATCAGAGTTGGAAGGCACCTTGTAAAGGTCATCAAGTCCAACCCCATACAGAATACAACAGAATAAGAATAGAAAGAATAGGAATCGAATAGAATTCTTTATTGGTCAAGAGTGATTTGTCTTTGTTGCATATCCTCTCACTGTGCATCAGAAAAGATAAAATACATTAATTGTTACTAATAACACAATCAAAGGATACTAGAACAACAAAATTGTATAAATTGTGAAGACACAAGCAACACTGTTAGTCATTAAGTGGGAAGAGGTAGGCAATAGTAAGGATGAGAAGAATAATAGTAATACAGCCTTACTAAGTAGTTTGACAGTGTTGAGGGAATTGTTTAGCAGAGGGATGTCCTTGTGTCTTGTTCTGAGGTGCAGCGCTCTATGTAGCGTTTTGAGGATAGGAGTTGAAACAATTTATGTCCGGGATGCGAGGGGTCTGGAGATAAAGATAAATCTCACTTAACTGTCTCCTTTAGCAACCTAAATGGTAGTAGATGGAGGACTAGCTGTATGGATTCCTCCTCCTCGTCCTGCTGCTACTGCTACTACTACAACTTGGGAGTCCTGCAGAAGGCATGGAACTACAGCCACCACGAGGCTGTAGCCACCACCCCGGCTGAGCAACCTGGGAGTCGGAATCCCAACAACTTGGGTGGGGGGAAGTGCTGGGTTTGCAGGCAATTGCCACGCATTGCACCAAACTTGCGCTGGATGCAAAAAAGCACACACACACCAAGCACATACACACCCTTTCCCTGGGCCAAGTCAGCTTCTGGACCTCTCCTCCACACCAAAATCTAACCCCCTCCAAGCTGGCCCCGCTCTGAATTTCTGCTACTCTGCAGCACAGCCAAGGGAGGGGCGGTGAAGCTCTCTTCCCCCCCCCAAAGCCAAATATCCAAACGGTGGAGCTGCCCTGGAAAACTGGGGCGCCCCTACCCCCAAAAAAGAGCAAGGGCCAAAAGTCCTTGCACCCTTTTAGGAAAGGAGGGGGGGAGCAATCGGAATCCTCAATCCTTTAACCCGGCGGGGGACCTCAAAAAGCAAAAGTGGAATAAATAGCTACCCCCCCCCCAAAAAAAAGCACCGCACCCGTACCGTCCCTTTCGCTCCAACTCAGCCCGCAGGCAGCGGAGGCGTCAGTCCGGGGTAGGACGATTCGCACGTGACCGCCGCGAAACTGGATCTCCCCCTTTCCCAGTGGCTGCCGGGTGTGGGGGGGAGGCGGAGAGGGAGGGGGGAGAGAGGGAGAGGAAGGGACGGGAGGGGGAGAGCAGCCTTTCTCCAGCCGCTTTCTTCCCCAGCCGGGCGCCCGCCGCAAGAACGCCGGCCAAAGCAACGCCGCCTGGGAGAGAGGAAGGACGGGTGGGTGGATCCCGGTGATCTAACCGCGAAGCACCCCCTTTCCCTTCCTTCCCAGCCTCGCCCTTGCCGCCCGCGGGGCTTTGGAAAAAGAAACACACACACACACAAGTGTTGCTTTGGCTTCAAAACACAAAACAGACAGGCCCACAAAGGATGGCAAACCGGGGGCGGGATCGGGAGCAAGAAAAGGGGCTGGGGCGGCATGGTTGCTCACCCACCCCAAAATGCCAGCAGCCTCTCCCCTCCAGGAAAAAAATTGTGTGTTTGTGTGTGTCCGTCCAGGAAGGGAAGAGGTTTGGTTTCCCATCGGAAAGACGCCACGCTTTTCCACCCTCCTTGGATGGACAGCAAGATTCGCTTGTTTGGTCGGCTGACAGCCTGGAAAGTCGGCATCCCGACGTTGCCGCCCCGACTCGAGTTCGTGATTGCGTGTTGTGTGTGTGTTGGCTCTGGAGGCTGCGACGTCCTTGGATCTCGGCTCTTCCCCGTCCAGCAGGTCTCCCCCACCTACACCACCCCCCGAGAAGGGAGGGAAGGGAGGATGATAGGAGGAAGAAAAGAAAGACAGGAAAGAGGCAGGAGCGAGGGAGAAGGGGGAAAAGAGAGGGAGGGAAAAAAGAGAAGGGAGGAAGGAAAGAGAAAGAAAACGACAACAGGAAAGAGAAAAAGAAAGAGGAGAGGAAAAAGTCAGGAAAGAGTCAGGAGGGAGAGAAAAAGGAAGGAAAGAGAAAGGAGACAACAAGAAGGAGGGAAAGAAAGAGATCAGGGAGGAAAAAAGGGAGTGAGGAGTAAGAGAAAAGGGAAAGGAATGGAAGGAAAGAGGAAAAGAGGAAGGAAAGGAGGGCGGGGGTAGAAAGAACAGGAGGAAAAGATAAGGAGTAAAATAGAAAAGGAGAGAAAATAGGGAAAGAAAAATAAAAAGGGAGAGAAAGGGGGGAAAGGGAAGGGAAGAAAAAAGAGGGAAGACAAAAGGCAGGAGAGGAGAGAGGCAGCCCACTTTTCTCAAGGTAAGAAAAGGAAAGAGAGAAAGAAAAGAGGAAGGGGAGGGGAAAAGGAGGGATGGATACAGAAGGAAAGAAGGAGAGGAGGGAGGCAGCCCACTTCTCTTGGTAAGAAAGGAACAAAAGGAAGAAGAGAGGAAACGAAGGAAGGAAGGAGGGAGAGGTAACGGTGACTACGTAAAAACCCGACCACCCCGTTTCTGAAGCGTTAAATATTGGGGAGGGGGGGCTCAGCCTTATGGGTCCGGCGATCCCTGCTCTACTACACCCCGGCAGGGTAGGCCAACTGCAGAGGAGCCGCCTGTCTCCGAGAGCTGCGGCCAAAAAAGAAGAGAAAACGGGAGACAAACGGCTTCCCACGCCCGTCGT
Source organism: Laticauda laticaudata (assembly GCA_004320025.1). Classification (NCBI taxonomy): domain Eukaryota; kingdom Metazoa; phylum Chordata; class Lepidosauria; order Squamata; family Elapidae; genus Laticauda; species Laticauda laticaudata. The sequence goes on from BHFT01042578.1 coordinate 32,733, forward strand.
GGCCGGGGATGACGGGTGGGGTGGTGGTCAGTCCGGATTGCGCAGCCTGGGAGAAAAAAGCCGGCGCTGGATCCCGCCCTCCTCTGGATCGCTCTCCGTTCCCCGTTACCTGCAGGCCCGGAGGATGGCGAGCGGCTCGCGGGCGAGGCGAGGTGCTGCGCGGCCCCGCCGGTTTTCTGCTTTGAGGAGGGAGGGGGAGGAGCTGGGGGGAGGCTGGACCCCTTGCCGGGGGGCTCCGCCCTCTCCTTCGGCGCGTCTGAAAGGGGTTTCTGTTTCGGATGAACAGGAGTTGGAAGGCACCTTGGAGGTCATCCGGTCCAACCCCAACGCTGCACCGTTGGAACAGGGCTTCCTGTTTCAGATTAATGAGTTTGAAGGGACCTTGGAGGTCATCTCGTCGAAACCCCATGCCACGCCTGCTGTACACTGAGTGGGCTTCCTGTTTCGGATTAACAAGGGTTGGAAAGGGCCTTGGAGGTCATCTAGTCCAACCCCCCCCCATGCATGTCGGAACGGGCTTCCTGTTTCAGATGAATAGTTGAAAGGGACCTTAGAGATCATCTAGTCCAACCTCCGCTGCACATCAAAGGGGATTAACAGAGTTGGAAGAGATCTTGGAAGTTATCTAGCTTTCACTACAATGCTCATTCAGCCCTAGCCACGCAGCAGCCCACCTGCAGGAGGAAAACAGGGGCTGCATACTTTTCCTCCAAATTCTTTCTCCAGATTGAAGCCTCCTAAAGCTACACCAGGCTGCAAAAGCGGTGGGAATGTGTCATCCAGGTCTTTGGCTGGACGTGGAAACTCTTGATCCCAGGTCCTGAAGCTCAGAGAGCCGTCTGACCTCTGCAGTTTCCAGGAAATAAAGGGCCTTTAAATATATTTTATTCTGGGCACTGGCCTAGGTGTGACCTGGGCGGTTGTATAAAAAGTTTGATAAAGAATATTAATAAAAATATGTACAGGGAATTCTCAACTTATGACCAAGATTGAGCAGCAAATTTATGTTGCTAAGCGAGACAGCTGCTAAGTGAATTTTGTCACACCTTTCTTGCCACCATTTCTTGCCAATCGTCACAAGTGTCATAAGTCACTTTCTTCAGGGCTGTTGTAGGTTGGAATGGCTACTAAAAATGGTTGGAAGTCACTTGTAATAATAATAATAATAATAATAATAATAATTAGTAGTAGTAGTAGAATAACAATAGTTTCATGTTTAATGATATTAATAAGTTTCATGTTTAATGAAATTAATAATAGTTTCATGTTTAATGAAGTTAATAACAGTAGTTTCATGTTTAATGAAATTAATAATAGTTTCATGTTTAATGGCTAATAATAGTTTCATGTTTAATGGTTAATAGTTTCATGTTTAATTCAATTAATGATTATTTGTGATACATTTTTAAATGTTCAGTTTAAACATGTTTCATGTTTAATGAATAGATTAATAATAATAACAATACCATAGTTTCATGTTTAATGAGATTAATAAGTGTCATGTTTAATGAAATTAGTAATAATATTTCATGGTTAATGAGATTAATAATTATTATTTGTGATACATTTTTAAATGTTCAGTTCACTAAGTTTCATGTTTACTGAATAAAAGTTTAATAACTACTACTACAACAATAATAATAGAGCTGCTTTTGTCCATCATTTCTTCCTCAACCTACCCCACAACCTAAACCTATCTAATCCAGGGTATCTGGTCTTGGTGCATTTAAGATCTCTGGATTTCAACTCCCAGAATTCCCCAGCCAGCATGGAGCAGTCTTAAAGTGGTCAAGATTGGATGCCCCTCATCTGATCTGTTTCCTTTTGCTCCACTTCAGAGTGAAGGGACAGAGTCACGGGATACAAAATAACAGCCACTCATCTGAAACAGTATAGGGTTTCCCGCTTGGGTGGGGGGGTGGACTGGATAACCTCAGAGGCCCCTTCAAGCTTTTTTCTGATTGAGGGGATTGCAATAAAATAAACATTTTTAGCCACAAATGTGAGAGAATCTGGCCTGTTCTTTGTTTTCAGAAACTCTCGAAGGGAAGGTGGGGTTGCCCTAAACACCCCAAAACTCTCTCTGTTGCAGATCCATAAAGTTTTTCTGTGGGGGTGGTGTGTTTAAATTGAGTGTTTCCAGTGTTGCAACATCCCCCAGAAAGTCATCTTGTTTGCAGATGGTCAGTCTTTTGCCGTGACTCAGAGCCAAAAATCTCAAGACTTGACACATTTGGGTCAATCTTTCTATGGGATTTGCCTCCAGATTGCTTCAGGTGTTTTTTAGCTTAGATGGTTTCTGGTGGTTGTTTCGACATTTGGGGAGGCTCCGATTTTTCATTGGACAGGAAATTTAATGCAATCTTTCAAATAGGACTCTTTCTTTGTTGTGTTTTACGATTTCAGAATTGCAAAGCCTCCCAGAGTCTCTTGGCTGAGTTGGGTGGCTACAGAAATTGAATGAATAAATAAATAATAATAAGGAATCTATACATGTAAAAGTGGAAGAACCCCTCAGGCACCATAACAAAATCTCCAGAACTGTAAAGCCTGCAAACTTGAAATTGGGCACCTATGTTCCTCTTAGCTCCTAGGGGCTCACTAAGAAAGGATTTTTCAAAATGATCATCAGAGCATTTAGAGTATTTCCTATATTATTATTATTATTATTATTTATTATGTGACAGCCTTTGGGGCTGGTTGGTAGCTCAACAGCTCAAGTCCTAATCAAGGACCTAGGAACTGGTATTATCGTCATCATCATCATCATTATACTACACAAAAACCTACAGTGTACAAACAAACGAGATAACTATGCTGGGTTTTTATTTTTATTGTTGTTGTTGTTAGGTACAACAATGATAGTATACACAGCAGACGAGGGTTTCGTATCACAAATCACTAGTCGAACCCTTCCCAAGTATTTAGGACTGCGTGATGTATCAGCGGATTATGGGAGCAGATCCCAGTAAGGTGGCCTTCTGCAGCTGACCAAGGGTGATCTTGTCAGCATCAATTGTTTTTAAGTGCTTTCCTAGGTCTTTAGGCAATAATAATAATAATAATAATAATAATAATAATAATATACACAGAAACAGTGTACACAGTAAATGAGACAACTATGCTGGTTTTCTTTATTTGTTGTCGTCGTCATCATCATCATCATCATTATTATTGCACTCCGATGTTAAGGAGTTTGACTCCCCTCCCCACCTGAAAAGAAATCTCTTCCAAATACAAAACACAAGCAAAGGAGTTTCAGTTTCACAGGAGCACCAAGCAGCTTCAGTCCAGAACAGTTGAGCTAAGCCACGCCCAGGCTCCTTGCTGTCTCCTTCTTGCTCACCCAGCAAATACTCTTTCACTTTCCAAACAGTCCTCCACTCTCTCACACACCCACAGGACGCTAGCCAGATGAATACTGATGGATACTGGTAGGCAGAGGCAGAATTTCCACCCATCCCCTTATTTTCCTCCCAAAAAACTAAGCCCAACTAGAGTTTTGTAGCGAAGCACGGGGACTGAGCTAGTTAATAATAAATAATATATATAATAATATAAATAAATAAGAGAACCCATGGTTTTTTTTAATTCTGAAGTCTGTTTAGCCACGTCCCACCATTATCTGTGGTCAGCCTAATTCAGAGGGGGCCACCTCCCATGTCATACTGGAATCTACCATGTGTTGAACTATAATGTGGAACAGACTCCTAGGGCGGGAAGGTACCTTAGAGGTCGTCTATTCCAGCCCCCAGGGGGCCGAGGCAGGAGTCCTCCTTCCATCTTGGGCAAATGGTTGTCCAATCTTTTCTTGAAACCTGTAGTTCGCTAGATAGACAGGGAGACATCATGGATGGATCATAGGTAACCAGCTAGACAGACAGGGAAGATAGCCAGATAGATAGACAGAATGGAGGGAAGACAGATCAGAGTTCTAGGGCTGGAAGGGCCTTTGGAGGTCTTCTAGTACAACCTCCAGGGGCCCAAGGCAGATAGACAGACTTATAAGATATATAAAGAGAGAGGCAGTCAGACATGATAGAGAGACACAAACAGACATATGGATAGATGAATAGATAGATGAATAGAGACATAAATATATAGGGAGAGATACGATGATAAACAGATAGATGGTAGAGATATGAGGATGATGCACACACACACAGTATGTGTGTTTATCATCCTGTTTATCATCTCTCTCCTTATCGATCTATCTATCCCTCCTTCCCACCATCATCTCATCCACGTCTGTCTTTTTTAAAAATGAGAGATGATAGATGATATAGGTGATATATGATAGAGATGATAGATGATAGAGATGAGAGATGATAGAGATTACATGAGAGAGAGAGAGAGAGATGATAGACAGACCTGATGGATGGAAGACACAGATCGATCAGGGCTGGGAGGGATTTTGGAGGTCTTCCAGTCCAACCCCTTTCCCAAGGCAGGAGGCCTTATATCATTCCACACAAATGGCTGTCCAATCTTCTTCAAAAAAAACCCCAACAATGGAAACACTCCCACCTTCTGGAGGCAAGCTGTTCTACTATCCTTCAACTCTTAGCCAACATATCCCGAATCCCACACCTTTTGACCTCTAGTGCAAGCCCTCCATGGGGGGGAAGCCAAGTCAGACACACACACCCCTAGGCTACCCCCACCCCCATTTCTCCTGAGTGCCTCCCATTTCCTCAACCAGGGGCTACCAAGGTCCTTCCCCCAATAAGACAGGGTCTGGAAGGAATAAAATCAAGTCCATTTATTAAAATCACAACAAAAGCTGCATGATTGGCATGTCACCATGCCTTCCCGTCACAAATCCAGAGCTGCTATAATATAAATTTCTCATTATTATTATTATTATTTTTAAAAAGAGAAGATTCAGCCCTTTTGGGATTTAATCCTTGGGGGGGTAGGGAGGCCTCCGCTACTCCAGGCCCCTCCCTGATTCCCAAAAGGGAGAATGGTGGGCTGGTCCAAAGGGTAGAGCAGAAGTTCTTCGTTCACCCAGCCTCAAGGTGAGGGGGAACACATACACATGGAGGTTGGCCAGGGGCCGTCAGGGAGCCAAGGCCAGCCAGCCAAGGATGAGCAGGCTCCCGCCATAAGGTGCCACGTGGGTGAAGGTCGGCTGGCTGGTTAGCGCATGGTAATAAAACGGCCCGCAGAAGAGCCCTAGGCCTGTGGACAGGATGCCGCCAGCCTGGCAAAGAACAAAAAGAGATGTTAATGCCTGCCCCTCCTGCAAACCACAGAAGTCCCTTCCTGAGCCCCTTTAGCAGATAACAGATAATGACAAGAAACCAAGCTGCATTAAAAAAACCCAATGCACAAAACACAATGTTGTCAACTGATCAAGAACACAGCAACTGGAAGACCAATAAAAACAGACCTAGACTCCCAGCCAATCAGGAAGAAAAAGAAAAAAAACCATTCAAATAAAGCAGAAAACCAGCAGCAAATTCAAACAAAAACCAGCCTGACACACAAGATTAAAAAGAACCCAATACACAAGCCTGAGGATTCTGATGAAACGTCACTATAACTTTAAAAATACAACTATTAAGACGTGGAAAAATACCCAAAGAAACCTAAATACTAAACATATAAATACCCGCAAACACACACACACATATACAACACACACACACACCATATATATAAAAGCAATCCACATAATTATAAGTAAAACTTCTATTGGCTTATTATGGCCACTGGAATAGGAGTGGACTTCCAATTCCCAGAAAGCCACAGCCATTTTTGCTGTTATCATTATCATTATTTAATGTGTAATGAGAACATGACAGAAGAGAAATAAACATATATATGAAGGTCACATAATTATGAGTAAAACCTCTATGGAGTTATGGCAACTGGAAGACAGCTGGACTTCAACTCCCAGAATGCAATGGAATAGACATGGACTTCAATTCCCAGAATTCCACAGCATTATTACTATTACTATTATTATTACCACCATGTTTAGCATACGATGAGAACATAACAGAAGAGAAGTAAACATATATATGCAGCCCATGTTATTATAAGGATAGCTTCTGTGCAGTTATGGCAATTAATTGGAAGAGAGCTGGACTTCAACTCCCAGAATGCCATGGACTAGGAATGGACTTCAACTCCCAGAATTCCACAGGCATTGTTGTCATCATTAATCATCATTTAGCATACGATTGGAACATGACAGAAGTAAACGTATATCAGCATGTAATTATAAGTAAAATTCTAACCGGAAGTGAGCTGGACTTCAATTCCCAGGATTCCACAGCCAGCATGCAATGGAATAGGAGTGGACTTCAACTCCCAGAATTCTGGGAATTCACAGAATTAAAGATGCAAAGGTTCAAAGTAGAAAATTTGGGGAGAGGGGGTGTGTTCCCCATGTTAAAGCAGCACATGCCCCCCCAGGTATCTGACTGCATCAGGGGAGGCTCCAGATTTTCAGAAAGGGGGGGAAGCCCACCACCTGAATGCCCTCCCACCAAGAATTAGCTGGGTGAAAATCCTGGAGGAATTTGGAAGTGTTTGTGTGTGTATGTGTGTGTGCCCCCCCACCATCCACTCCAGGGGGACCAAAGCCTCATCCCCACCTCCCTTTTTTTTGTATTTGCAAGTGCAGCCACGTACAAGGTCCACTCCTTGGTTTCATTAATTCCTGTTTAGTTTTAAGTTTTTGGTTTTTTACCCCCATCTACTTGTATAAAGATTAATCTTTATATTATTCATGTTCATTATTCATGTATTCTTGTATGGGGTGCACTAGTAGAGGCTAAACCAATTTTGTTGCATACACAATGTACAATAACTATAAAGGCCTTGAACTTTGAACCTCTTTCTCATTTAAAATATCGTTGTACGTAACAATTTTCCCCCCTCCCAAATATATAACATTTGCTTGTGATATCCATGCTTCTACTGTGGAAAGCCAGACCTGGTATTTCCATATCTTTTTCTTTTTTGCTGTAACTTTTTCCCATATTAAAAAGTTAGAGCATCATGCCTTTGAAAGCATCTTATATATTTTATTTTTTCATGCCACAAAAAGGCATGCCGTCCCAATTGAAGATCATGTCCCTGCCCACGCCTCCTTTTTTAATAATGTTTCTATTGTATATTTTTTATTATTATACATCACATTTCCAGTTTTGCAACGGCAGCGTACTGGCTCTATCAAGTCCTTTTTAAATAGACATCGTAGTATACATCCTGGTTATAACCAGTGTTCTCATGGTCATACAGTGTAGCTTCTTTTAAATAAATAGTATTGTACATCATAATTACAACTATTGCTTTCCTAGTTGGACCGAAGAACTCTTATTGCATTTATCACCCTATACTTTAAAACTATATTCACATATAGCCCAATAGTGGTATTGCTTACATTGTGTGTATTCTTACATATTTTTTATATATATATATATATGTATTTCTATTTTGTTAATCATCTTTCATTGTTAAGTTACTCATCTCTGCACCTGTTTTTAACCATTGATACAATATGTCCCATATTAAGTAGCATTACTTAATAAGGGACGTATTGTATCAATGTTATTAAGTAGTAATTTTTCCCCGAATGCCATTCCTCTGCTAAACAACGAATTCCCACACTGTCAAACTAACTAGTAAGACCGTATTACTATTATTCTTCTCATCCTTTCTATTGCCTATCTCTTCCCATTTATGACTATAACCGTGTTGCTTGTATCTTTACCATTTATATTGTTTTGTTTCCTCATATGATTTGATTGCTTATTAGTAACGATCATTAAGTGTTGTATCTTATGATTCTTGATGAATGTATTTTATTTTTTCTTATGTACACTAAGAGCTTATGCACCAAAGAGAAATTCTTTGTGTGTCCAATCACATTTGGCCAATAAATAATTCTATTATAATTCTATTATAATTCTATTCTATTCTAATCCTATATTTTATTCATTCTATTCTATTCCTATATTTTATTCATTCTACTCTACTCTACTCTACTCTACTTCTTTCCTATTCTATTTTATTTCTTCTTTATCTTTAAGTTCCATTGTTAACCTGTCCAATTCGGCACATTCTAATATTTTTTTTAATGCAACTTGCAAGAGCTGCACTTGGAGGAAACTCTGTGTGTGTGGAAGCAGGTTGGGGGAGTTGGGTCTCCCCCCCTCAAAGAATACCTACCAGCATGGGGTAGCGGCAGTGGGGCACAGCCAAGAGAGCCAGGCTGTGCAGGAAGTGGTACTTATTGGCCGTGCCGTACAACTGGATATGAAGAAAAGAACAACAGAAAAGAAAAGAAAATCACAACCATGGGGGGCTTGCAATGTACGCACATCCCTGGGACACCCACCCAACCCAGATGCCCAGCCCAGGGTGGGCAGGGGGGTTGTGGCAGGACCTCCCCATTGGGACATCCAACGTGTNGGGGGGGGGGGGGGGTGTCACTTGGCCGATGGCAGAGAGGCAGCTGGAGACGTCCAGATGGCTCCCATAGCAGAGGGTCTTATTAGGTGGAGGACTTTTTACCTCTTTCAGGTACTCCGGCTGTTCCTGGGGGTGGAAGCCTGGAAGAAGAGGAACGGGAGTGGGGTGGTTATATGGGGGATTGCCCCATCCATCCAGATTGGCCCCCCTTGCTTGCATGTGGGGACAATGCCTTCATCCCGTGAGAGCTGCGGGGGGTCCCTTTGCTTCACCTGGGGGGCCCGAGGGGGGCACCCAAAGGCTCGGTGGCGGGTCCTGGTGGAACTCTTGCCTCACAATCAGGAGGCGGTGAGTTTGGTCCTAGGTAGAGGCTACTAATTGGAATAGACTCTCCTGCTTGAGCAGGGAGTTGGACTTCATGACCTCCAAGGTCCCTTCCAACTCTGTTATCCTATGAAAATTCTATGAAAAATGAGGTCCTCTCCAAGGAGTGACGTCATTTCTGCGTGACGTCACGGGGTTCCCCCCCCCACACTCCAAAGGCCCAGAATCAGACTCGAGCTGGCCTGGAAGGGATCTTAAGAGGTCCTCTAGTCCAGCCCTCTGCTCTGCACCATTCCAGCCTGCCGGCATGGCGCCAATAAGCGACTCCCCCTCCCCGCCTTAAAACGAGCAGCCACCCCCCACCCCAGGAGCTGAACCCCCCCTAAAGACCCCTCCCCAATTTGCAGCCGGCTTCTCTTTTCAAGCGCCCCCAACTTGGTGGGATCCCAGCTCAAGGCAGGCCGACCGAGCTCCGCCACCGCTCACCGTGCGCCCCATAAGCGGCCGCCCCTATGGCAGATGCCCCGCTCAGCGCGCCGAGGCGGCGGAAAAAAGTCGCCGCGGCCGCCATCCTCCGCTAGATTCGAACCCTTCCGTCTAAGCGCATCTTAGCCAATCGGCGTCCGCATGGCCTCTTTACTATGCAGGCCGCGCCCATCCGACGGAGTCCGCGCAGCCAATCAGCGATCGCTACCGCTTCCTGTACGGCGGTCCTTGAAGGAATCCAGTTTTGAGATTCCGGCAATTATCCAATAGAAACGAGTATCCTTCCTTCGTTGGGTTTTTTCTCCCCCCGTTTTATGTGTTTGTGTGGGTTGTCCAGTCCGATTCGCTCACGAGATGGAGCTGAGGACGTCAATCACAGCCCAGGATCCAATCCCAGGCAGCCGGAGGGAGGGAGGGCGCAGTTGCAGCAATTGCAGGCGCAATTTATCGAGACGGACGCTTTACACGATTTACGGTAGCGCCTTTTTATCACGGCGCCCTCTGTCGGAAGAGACGGAAGCATCCCTTTTGGAGGCTTTTCCAAGTGGTGCCCTTTCCTTCCCCCAGCACCTCTGCCTCCCACGCGCGGGTCTTCGGTGCTCTGGCTTCCCCTATTCCCGTACGTGGGGAGACAGGTGCAGGAAGGGAAACGGTTGCACGATTTATCTGCGTGGAAATATCAGCATCTCTCTTGGACGGCTAGTCTACATGCGCCCGTGTTCTGAGCTGCAATGACCAGCTCGGACTACCAGGGGGCAGCAGGAGTGCAAGGTGCTGCGCAACAAGGGCGTGGGGTGGGGAACCTCCCTCCATCTTGGACCACAGCTGCCCTCATGTTCCAGTCTAGTCTTCCCCATTCTATTCTGTTCTTATTTCTATTCTGTTCTGCATTCTGTTCTATATTCTGTTCTGTTCTATCCATAACCTATGGCTATCACTAAGTATTGCATCTTATAATTCTTGATGGAATGCATTTTATTTTTTCTTCCGTACACTGAGAGCATTTGCACCAAAGAGAAATTGTGTGTCCAATCACACTCAGCCAATAAAGAATTCTATTCTATTCTATTCTATTCTATTCTATTCTGAGTTGGACTAGATGACCTACAAGATCCCTTCCAACTGATTTATCTGTTATATATTCTATTCTATTCTTATTTCTATTCTACATTCTATTCTATATTCTGTTCTGTTCGTAACCTATGACTGTCATTAAGTGTTGCATCTTATGATTCTTGATGAATGTGTTTTATTTTTTCTGATGTATATAGAGAGCATTTGCACCAAGACAAATTCCTTATGTGTCCAATCACACTTGGCCAATAAAATAATTCTATCCTATCCTATCCTAGTTTCAAATTTTATTATTCATTCTATTCGTAGCCTATGTTGCTTATATCTTTACAATTTATATTGCTTTATTTGTTTTCCTAGTATGTTTTGATTGTATTGTTAATAAGCTATGTATGATTAGATTGGTTATTGCAGGGGTCTTCAAACGTGACAGCTTGAGGACTGGTGGACTCCAACTCCCAGAATTCCTCCTGGTCATTGTTAGCTCAGGGATTCTGGAACTTGAAGTCCACCAGGCTTAAAATTGCCAAGTTTGAAAGACCCCTGGCTTATAGTAATCTACGACTATCACTAAGTGTTGCATCTTATGATTCTTGATAAATGTGTTTTATTCCATTCTATTCTATTCCCCTTCCCACTATTTTCTATTCTATCCTATCCTATTCTCTATTCTATTCCCAGTCCTATTTCTATTGCATCTCGCAAAGATTCCTGGGAAACGTGATTCTTGTCCCGCGTACTGAGCAGAGACTTCGAGGAAAGCAAGGGGTTAACTCTGCTACTTCTGAGGGGGAGTCAATCGACCTTTTGGCCACGCCTCCCTGGCCTGCGCATGCCCAATCTCGGAGTCGGCCATTTCCCTCAGCAGAGCCCCGTGGAAGAGAGATCTTCGGACGGAGGATGCGGTTATTATTCCCCGGATTTTGAAACGTAAATCGCACCGAAGTCCCCGGCCCCGCGTGGGAAGGCTCCGAAGCCTCCGC
>BHFT01042579.1:0-18215 GCA_004320025.1 Laticauda laticaudata
TCAAAAACATCAAAAAAGCACAACAAAGAATGTTCTTTCTGTGCCAACTCAGAAAGCTCAAACTGCCCAAGGAGCTTCTATTTATCTATATGTATACTGAATGTATGCTCACACACACACACACACACAACACACTACTTGAGGGTAGGGATGTACAAGATATTTCAATATGAAATGTTTTGGGCACTGGATTTCACAAAATGCTTCATTTTTAAAAGTATAGTTGGCCATCTCAAGCATTTTGAAAGTGTGAATGGGGATTTTTGGATGTGCCAATTAAAATAATTGAATAAGGAGAATTATATAATTTTAATGAGGAAGGAGAGAAAATGAGTTTGTAACTGCAGTGAGGAAAAATGGAAGTGCTTTTTTTACAATGTTACTAGCAGCAAAAGTCTACATAGTTACCTTCAGGAAAAAACTGAAAAGAATGATATATACCGTCTCAAGATGGAATTCTTTTGTATTCTTTGGAAATAATGTTACAACCTGTTATAATAATTAAAAGCTGAGTCAGTCAGTTATAAAGATGACTTTAATTTATTTTTTATTTTTTAATTTCTCTCTCTTTCATTTAAATGAGCTTGCTCTTGGCATTAATGGACACCCCGCCCCCCTTTCTATGGTCCAAAGTTGACTTTAAGGTAAAACAGCATATTTCAGGTGAGATCTTAGTCTTTGCCGATTTCCTTTTCAGTGCTGAATCTGACTCTGATTGATCTTCCGGGTATCACTAAAGTGCCAGTGGGTGACCAACCCCAGGATATAGAATACCAGATCAAAGATATGATTTTGCAGTTCATGAGCAGAGAGAGCAGCTTGATTCTTGCTGTGACTCCAGCCAATATGGATTTGGCCAACTCGGATGCGCTCAAACTGGCTAAAGAAGTTGACCCACAAGGTTAGGATTATGTTTTTATATTTGCTTGGATGTAGTGGATATATACATCACAGACTAGTGTGAAATTCCAAAATAGCAAATTATGATGATTTTTCCAGGTAGAATGTGTCAAAATACAGTTGCTGTTCTGTAGTTGCAATAGTTTATTGATAAGATTTCAGTATCTTAAAAGAAATCTTCTGGTATTGTTATTTATTTAGATTAATTGGCTGGTCAACTCCAGGGGACTCTTGCTAGCAAACAAAACTAGAGAAAATATAAAAAGAGGTACAAATATTAAATCAAACAGAGTTCAACAAAATCAACAAAATAGGAGCCACTGAACAAATAATAAGCATTAATCCCAAACATGGGCCAAAGCCAGGTTTTTAAACTTTAGGAGAGGGGATGCCATCTTTGTGGGAGATGGTGTTCCAGAGGGTGAGGGTCACAACATAGAATGCACACTTCCTAGGTTCCACAATATGGCAATATTTAATTCAGGGAATCTGGAACATACAGATGGGCAGAAACAGTTGGAGACTCTCTCAGATATATAGGCCATATGCCATACAGGGCTTTATAGAGTATAACCAACACCTTGAAACTAATTGGCAGCAGCTAATGCAGCTCACCTAGGACTGGTGACACAGGAGTATTCCAAGAGGTGCCCTTTACTGATAGGAAGGGGAGCAGAGAAGAAGTGGAAGAAATAATAAAAATTAAAACATCCTTTACCTCAAAATGCAGATAAGAACAAAATTTAGTAGTAGTTACTGTGTTTCTCTGAAAATAAGACCCACCCTGAAAACAAGCCCAAGCCTGATTTTTTGGGGTGGGCCTAATATAAGCCATTTGCTTCATTCCCAAGCACCCGATAGGCGACCAAACACTTTTCTCCCAGACGTAGAAATGACGGAGATTCAAAGCGTTGTGTGCTTGCAAAAGGGATGATTTGAAATGGAGCAATTAAGGCCTTTGCAAGCACATGAAGCTTTGTCACCCTATGGGTACAGCAGAACCAAGTAGAGGTAGAGGCAATTCTAATGCTCCTCCCACTCCATCCCATCATCTCTTGCCTTGTTTGTGGCTGTGCCAAACACACACACGCACAGGGCATCAGGATCACCTGCCTCCCCCATCCCTCTGCCTTCACCTGCTGCTGGTGCTGCCATGCAAGCCTCCCATGAGTCAGGCAGCCGTGCAGCATGTCTGGATTGCCTGTCTTCTCCCCCCTGCCTCTGCTTCCATGTTTGGAATTAACAGTATTTGCGCTGCACCAAGGAGGATGTGGCATGCTGAGAGTTTGGCCTGTTGCAGCCACAAGCAAGCAATGGGATGGAGAGGGTTGGGCCAGTGGTAGCTGTGCTCCTATTCCCATCTGCTCTTGCTCGCCGCCTTCTGCACTTAAAAAAAAAAGACCTCCCTGAAAATAAGCCCAAGTGCTTATTTTCAAGCCAAAAGAAAAATAAGACCGGGTCTTGTTTTTGGAGAAACACGGTATTGTTTAGAGTAGTAACTTTTTAAATTCTATGCTGCCTACCAAGCTAGTAAAAGATTCCAGAAGTTCTATAAAATTAATGGGACATGAGGCAGAAATGCAAAACCTAAACAGACCAGTTGAATTATCGCAGGATGTAAGCTATCCTGAGTAAAGCTGCCTTTTACAATTGACTGATGATGTATTTGTCATACATAATATATAAAGATTATAAGAGCGGTGGTGGTACAGGCTGACTTTGCTTACTGCCAAGACTTTGATTCTGACTGGCTCAAAATTGACTCAGTCTTCCCTCTTTCCGAGGTGGATAAAATGAGGACCCAGATTGCTGGGGGGCAATATGCTGACTCTTTTAACCACTTAGAGAGGGCTGTAAAGCATTATGAAGTGGTATATAAGTCTAAGTGCTATTATTATTTTGCAAAGAATAATTATCCTGAGGAAAAAAAATTAGAACTTGCTAAATGGATCTTAATTTGATTACAATTCTTTTTTCTTTCTCAGGCCTAAGAACAATTGGAGTAATAACTAAGCTAGACCTGATGGATGAAGGCACTGATGCCAGAGATATCTTGGAGAATAAATTGTTGCCTCTGCGGAGAGGTAGAAAGCTGTTCTGAATTAATAGTTGATGGATATTTCTTTCGGTGAATCCTTTTTTGGGTTTTGGGTTAAATTCATAAGCAAAACAAGGAAGGAATACTCTGGGCTAATTATTGGCTGAGGAAGATATGGCAGAAGGTAGGGAATGGGCTGTACTCTGGGAACACTCAGTGCCCTTAAACTGGTTCTGCATTCCAGCCAATGGTCTCTTACCCAATGCCAAGTCATCAGAACTTGAAGGCCTAACTTTCAACTGCTGCTGAATGCATCTATAGGGAAGGTTGTTGAGAAGATGGTTGTTGAATGAAGTGGAATAGTGGGACTACTTTCAGTTGGTTTCCAGGCCTGAATTATGGGATTGAAACAGTACTGATTGCATTTGTCGATGAGCTCAGGTGGGAGTGGGGTGTGGATGGTGCATTCATCCATGCTCTCCTTGATCACTTGGCATCTTTCAATATTGTTGATTAAGACATGTTTCTGGACTGGGGAATAGGAATGGGAGACATAGTTCTGCATTGCTTCTCTTCCTCTAGGACCAGTTCCAGTCAGTGTTGATTGTGGATGGGGAGACCCTTGCTCATGATCCCTTCTTGGTTGAGTTTCTCAGGGATTTTTATTTCTAATTGCCTCCCCCCCCCNGTTGAGTTTCTCAGGGATTTTTATTTCTAATTGCCTCCCCCCCCCCAAAAAAAAACAACCCAATTTGAATTAAGCCTATGCTTGATTAAATATATTTTACTAATTCTGAGATAAATGCTATCCACCATGTTAAGTAGTTTAGTGCTGATATTGGGCCAGTCATTCCCTCTCTCAGTCCAGCCTACCTCACAGGACTGTGGTGGGGAAAATAGGAGGAGGATGGATATTTGGAATTTTGTGTCATGCTCGGCTTGAGCCACGTACGACATTGCCATGATCTCCCATCCACGGACTCACCGGACTCTATGTGCCGATGGCAGCAGGCATGGCTGAGTGACATCAGCAGGGCATCAACTAATTAACTACGATGCAACGCCCAGCTGACTGCAGATGTACCGTGGCTCTGGGCAATGGAACAAAGATCGTGAACACCTGGAGGTCACTGTGGCAGATAGTAGCGACACTGGTGGAAAGTATCTGAGGTTTATTAAGGTGTTTGAGGTGTTTGATTGGTGGTAGGCACGCATTAGAGACATGTGGGGCAAATGGAATGCTGGCTTCTGGGAGTGGGGGTGGATATTGGAAGTGGGGCACTTACAGATTTTGATAAATGAGGCTCTGGGTCAGCAGATGCTCAGAGCTGATTTTAATCGGATATTCTTGTTACTTCTTGCTGTTGTTAAACTGCGAAGGAATAAAACTCTTGCCAGCTTGTTTGGACTTGCTTGTTGTTTATTGCCTTGTCAGAAGTGCTGACCACAGAGTGGCTGAGAGTTTGCTGCTTTGAATTACTTGTAAGAATAATGATGGACCATGGGGACTGCCTGGGAGGTAACTGGGCAAGAAGCGAAGGAAGACTCACCAGGCAGAGATCAGCTGGGCCATGTGGTCGAGGCAAGCGAGGGAACTGGAGAGGAGCAGCAGCTGTGTCTCTGGCATGACTCTAGGCACCGGCCAAGGCAGGCAAGGCGAGATAAGGAATGCCTAGGGCAGGCAGGGCGAGGGGAACCAGTTGGTGGTATGATTAGCTGGTTCTTTGAACTATGCAAAATCTTATCTGGTTTGTTTGAACTGGTCTGAACCAGCTAAATCCCACCTCTGGACCAGTGTTCATGCATTTGGTTAATATACATATGCTTCAGTTCATAATAATAGTGAGTCACTAACTAACTACAAGACTACATTAGATGAAAATAGGTTAGAAAATATAACAGAAAAATTTATTATTCCTATCTTTTCTAAGGTGAGATAATTTTAAATTAAGAACCTTTTTCCTTCTAGGTAAAATAATGATTCTACCTCTTTGTCATCTGAGTTATTTTTTGCCCTCTAAATTTGAAAAGCTAATATAGACAGGCAGCATCTTCTTACCCTGGACACCTTTTGGCCCTAGGAAGCATCTGATACTATAAGTTGCTTGTGATGATCTTTTCTCCTCTGGAAATAAACATTAAAAGCTAGAGTCATATATACCTGTTTAGAATAATTATTTAGAAACTAAGAAATGGTTCAGCAGAAAGTGCTTTAATATATATCATGTGAATAGTTGACATATAAAAGAAATACGTAGGTCAGATTAGTTTCAGCAAAAATTGCTAAATAGGTTTGAATATCATGGTTATGATTTCAAACTATTCCTTTGGATAGCCATTAATTTGACAAGCTTTATCTGGTAGTAGATACTAGGTAGTAGAGGACTAGGTGATGACTCATTTCACAAACTAAGTTTATGATTATCCATTTAATCCAATTGAGAATTCTCACATTCTTGTGATCTTATATTCAGATTCTGCATTCTAGTTTTCTACATAATTCTGGATTCACCTTTCCTATATTAAAGATAATCATATGAGATCAGTGGTATGATGACATGATTGATGGGCAGATTGTTCAGAGTGAGATCCTATCCTGGATCCAGAGTGTTTCATGCAAAGAAAAAATAACAGTATATTCACAGTTTTAAAAATTGATATCTGGACTTCAGTGATAGAAGTATATTCCCTTTGTTAGCATTATACTCTTATGTTTACCTGAATTTATGTAAAGTTGCTGCACTGCCTCATTTTGCCCTTCTCAACATTTCTTCTTGGGCCTGCACAATTTAAAACAGAACTTAACATATGGAGTTGTCCCTTGTAGGCTATATTGGAGTTGTGAACCGGAGCCAGAAGGATATTGATGGTAAAAAGGATATCAGAGCAGCATTGGCAGCTGAGCGCAAATTCTTCCTTTCCCATCCTGCTTATAGACACATGGCTGATCGCATGGGAACTCCCCATTTGCAGAAGGTCCTGAACCAGGTAAGCTGTTCCTAAAGCAGTCTATTCATTTTTCTTGGCTCATTCTTAATGTTCACCATCAACTGAACATCACTGAGAGTTTCTTTTACACTTTCTAATGGTGTATATTATTGGAGAAGGTGTCTCTTATTTTAAACCCACATGTGAGTATTTCTCTCTGTCTTAATATCCATAAATCAATTAGCTATGCTTCAGTTTAGAGCTAATTTACCTATTGCAAAGAAACAAGGATATCTTGGTTTATACTGTAATTTGTTTAGGCCTCTATATCAAGCATAAACAATCCTGCAGGTCCTGCAGGTATATTAATACTGGATAAATATGAATGCTTTTCTACTGAATGTGAGCAAACTTTGTTGAAGCCATAGATGTTCTGTAGGTGACATTACATAAGACAAAAGTATTCTGTTCTTTCTTAATTTACAATAATAACAAAGTAGAGCTTTCTTGGGGAGAGAATGTAGTATAAAGATTCTTGATTACTAGAAGTACCTTCTGATTATTATTTTTCCCAAATTTTAGAACAGGTTGTCTGTTGGATCAGTACTCTACTTTGAGAGCAGAATAGACTGGCAGATACTTAAAAAAATAGTGCATGACTCAGCCTCACTGGCTTTAAAGGGAGGATGGCTTATTTTAGTAGAAAGAAACATGTAATAATATTAATGTAAACTTATTGGTGCTTCATATCTTCTCTTCAGCAATTGACAAACCATATCCGGGACACCCTACCATCCCTGCGTAGCAAACTGCAAAGTCAACTGCTGTCACTTGAAAAGGAGGTGGAGGAATATAAGAATTTCCGTCCTGATGATCCTACACGGAAAACCAAAGCCTTGCTGCAGTAGGTCAACTCTATACTAAACTCTGGTTTTCATTTACAGAATGCAGAATAACAGAGTAGAAGGTCTCCTAGTCCAACTCGCTGCTCAAGCTAGGAAAAACCCAACACCAATTGAAAACTCAAGAGACAGGCATTTTCTCAAAGTTTCATTTTATTAGACTAGATATACTGGCACATCTGGGAAAACCCAAATCTGAGAATTCTGGGTTTTCCTTAGTAATTCAAAAGTCAAAACCCAACCCCTGCACCCGTCAGTCCATCACATGGTCCAATCACCAACTGTCCCAACTTGAGACATCCCTTCAACCACTCCTCCTCCAGGTGCAGGAACAACATGATCTTGACCAAAAAGAAGAATGCTATGATGTCTAACTACCAATATTCTCAACTTCCTCCTCTCCTACTTTCCCAGGCACAGGAATGTGGCAGCGTAGAAGCTTCTGGTTCTAATATGGCTTCCAAAGCTTCCCCCCCCCCCAGAAAAAAACATGTCCTGGAAAATAAAACAGACANAAAACCCCCCCCCCCCGGACCCTTTGTCTTGTCAGGGAACTTATCATGAAATTGTTTCACTAATCTTATCTGCTTTTTACATCCTAACTTTTCACCCAAGTAGCTTCTGACAAAGGGTACCCTTTCCAGTGGATCAGATACTGTAACCGGCCCCTGATTAATCTAGAGTCAAGAATTTTCTTAACTTCATAATGTGCTGGTTTTAATAAGTTGCTGTGAACTACTGGATGTATTTTCCCTAATAAGCGAGGGAAACTAAGCTGAACAGTTACCAGGTTAATTACTTTCACTATAGGGAAAGGACCAAGGAATTTGGGTCCAGGTTTTTTACTAAGTAATCTTTATCTTTATCTCCCACTTTAAATGATGGTTGGAGAGAACGATGCTTGTCTACATGTTTTTTGTATTCATCA
Organism: Laticauda laticaudata; assembly: GCA_004320025.1. Classification (NCBI taxonomy): domain Eukaryota; kingdom Metazoa; phylum Chordata; class Lepidosauria; order Squamata; family Elapidae; genus Laticauda; species Laticauda laticaudata. Next base: position 7,697 of record BHFT01042579.1, read on the forward strand.
GCTGCTTCTGCTAAATCTTTTTTTGTGTTTCCCACCCTTTTTGTAGGGAGTCTATCCATTCTGTTAGAACATGGAAGTGAGTGGTTCCCTCAGTAATTCAGGCATAGGGACAAATTCCATGCCAGTAGTTATTTGAAAAGGAGTTAATCCTGTGCTACTGGGTACTGCATTGTTATAAGCCATTTCTGCAAAAGGCAATAAATCAGCCCTATTTTCCTGTTGATAATTTTCATAACGTCTAATGTTCTACCATTGCGTTCGAACGTTCTGCTGATCCATTGGTAGCTTGATGGAACACCGAGCTAAGCCCCTGGGACGTTCCAATAGACTTCAAAAACTCCCTTCAGAACTTAGCAGTAAATTGGACTTTGTGATCTGATATTACTCGTCACGGAACTCCGTGAAACCTGTAAAAAAGCCTCACAAAAAAGCTTTGCAGAAGATAGTCCATTACAAACAGTGAAATGTGCTTGCTTGGAGAATAGATCGATGACAGTCCAAATCACTGTATTTCCACTGCTTTCTGGGAGTTCAACAATAAAGTCCATGGCAGTCTCCTCCCAGGTTTTTGTAGGTTCGGCTACTTGTTGGAGAAGCCCAGGTGGTTTTCCTGGTCTATTCTTCATGATAGCATAAATGGAACAGCTTTTTACATAGTTCTCAACATCGGTTTTCATACTTGGTCACCAAAATTGTCTTCTGGCTAAATGGAGAGTTTTTACAAATCCAAAATGGCCCCCTAATCGAGAGTTGTGACTATGCTTTAGCATCATTAGTCTCATACTGGTTGGCCCATAAATCTTACTTCCTTTCCACATCAGTCTTTCCCTCAAAGTTAAATCCATTTGGTTCTCTTTAAACCAAATATTGGTTGACAACGTTGCTTTCAAATCTGCTCTTAATTTGTCTTCTGGAAGGTCTGAATGGCATTTGGTTCATACCCTAGTGGTTGCTTCAGCGGCTGGTTGGGCTTTGGAGACATACTGTTTCCTCTTGTCGGCTGTCAAATTGGGGTTTTCTGGACAAGGCTTCCGCTAATAGATTTTTTTTCCTCCTGGAATGTATTTTAGTTTGAAGTTGAAGCACTTAAAATATTGAGCCCACCAGACTTGTTTAGGAGAAAGTTTTTGAGGGTTTTTTAAAGCTTCAAGGTTTTTATGATCAGTCCACACCTTGAAAGGCTCACTAACTCCCTCAAAGAAATGTCTCCAGGATAAGAGAGCCCCTTGTACAACAAAGGCTTCCTTCTCCCACACTGTCTATCTGCGTTTGGTGTCCGTTAACGTTTTAGACACATAAGCAGAAGGCATCAGCTCATTTTGAGAGTTCTTTTGAAGTAGAACTGCCACTACAGTCACATCATTGGGATTGGCTTGGACGATAAAGAGTTTATTTGGATTGGGATGTTGGAGGATGGGCTCCGCCACAAATAGGTGCTTTAATTGTTCAAAGGATTTTTGACAGTCCATTGTCCAAGTGAGAGGTTGACTAGGCTTTGACTTGGTAGGAGACAGTCCAATTTTTACTAGCTCCGTTAAAGGGAGCGCTACCTCCGCAAAAGAAGGGATGAATTGCTGATATAAGTTTGCAAAGCCCAGGAAACTCTGTAGTTGCTTGCACATTTGTGAAGGTTGCCAATCCATCACAGACTTTACTTTTCCAGGATCCATTTTGATCCCTTGACTTGACAGTCCAGGTAGTCCAAAGCCTCCTTGTGAAATTCACATTTTGACAGCTTTGCATAAAAGTTAGCAGCTAAATTTTTTTTCAGTAACTGTCTGACTAGTTTGACATGTTCTTCCAATACTTGCATTTGCATAGCATCTGCATTCCGCCTTCGCTCGAGGAACCCAGCCTAAGTTTCCTGCACCGCTCGCACTTCAGCGCTTTGACTCCCAGAGACAGGAGTTCGCCCAAGCTATCTGCAAAATCGTCTCTCTGTGTCTCTCTAGGAACGCTCACAGAAGCAGCACGGGAAACTTTGGCTGGGCTCTTGAGAGACAAGAGTGACTCTGGTTGCTTCTCTCCATGAGCGCTCCTTGAGAGAGAAACAATTTGGCCCGCCTGTGCTGCCACCCCTCTCTTGCCAACAGCACCATTACCTCATCCTGGCCGGCGAGGGCTGCACTGTTTTTTGCACATTGCACCTCCCGCAAATTTGCACTTTACACATGCCACCTCCTAGGGCGGAGTTTTCCAACACCACCATGCGCCAGTCTCATATTCCAGAGCTGCAGTAGTCACAAGACTGGCCCTTTAGTCATCCTGGAGTAGCTCCTCCAGTCGATGGCAGACCGGTACACCCAGGTGAGGAGCAGCTGCTCCGGAATGACCAAAGGGGCAGTCCTGTGACTACTGCAGCTCTGGAATATGGGACCGACTTTCCCACCAACATCAGCAAGCCATCCTGGGGTGGATTTTCTGCCCTCGCCCTTGGTCTTACTTTCCATTTCTAGCACAGCGTGGCTCTACTCAAGGTGAGGTTTGCGCTCAGCCGAAGGGTGGGGGCCAGGAGGTGGGCAAGCCATGTGGGCAGTGCAACCTTGTGTTCCCACACAGCCTGGATCAATTGCTTTGGGGGGTGCTTTGGGGGGAGGACATTTATCTGAAAAACACCAGGTTGGTGTTGTTGCATTGTTGTCTCTGCAGCTGCGTAGGAATTTCAGGTCACATGGTATTCCACATAGGCTTCCACAAAAGCAAAATCACCGGCTTGATCCACAAAAACACACTAAGACATAATGGAGACCTAGAAGATGAACACATGACCTACTGCGCAACAGGCGTCCTGCACCTACATAAGAGGTACGTACAAGACAAAAATCAGTAAGATACTACACAGGCATCACATCAGATTGCTTCAAAGCAGACAGAAAAATAGCAGCCATCCTTAGAAACCCCAAGATAAAATTGACTGGAAAACCAAGACATATACGAAGTCCCTGTGCATCATGCCGGCCACATACATTGACAGACCAAAAGAAGAATAAGTAACCGCCTAGATGAACAGAAAAATGCAGTAAAAGCTGGAACACTCTTCCTCACTAGTCCAACACATAAAAGCCACAGATCTATAACATCAACTTCAAGGCACCAAAACCCTAGCCACTATAGAAAACCCCAGCCACAGAATGATCAGAGAGCATCGAGATTGAAAAAAGACTGAAAGCATGAATAGAAGAGATGATTCCACCAGACTCAATTATTTGGAAGCCTGCACTCACAAACAAAAAATTCCACACCACTAGCCAGGCAAACACCTGGGCACAAAAAGATCTCTCTGATACCTCCAGCTCAAACACACCCAAACCAGACACCAATGAAACCTAGCTTCCTAACAAAGATAGCTTCCATTTACTCGGAGCCAACTGCACAAAAAGCTCCAATACAGGAAACAATGTTGCCAGCCAATCAAGACACAAAAAAAAAGCACAAAACAGACAGAAGATATTTGAAACACCAATCAAGCAGAACACAGCAAACTCCAAGATCAATAATACACAGACCAAACTCCCAACCAATCAGGAAAGAAAAAACATTCTGGCACAGGAGGCTAGCCCCAAATTTAAACTGAAACATCTGCTGAAAGTGTGACTCACAGACGAACACACACAGAAGCCTGATGATGGCAGATAAGATTCTGCCGAAACGTTGCTACAACTTTAAAAGCACAACTACAATGACGTGGGAAAATACCCGAACAAAGCTGAGGATCCCATCAGTCAAGGAATTCCAGCTGGCAGGATCCAGGAAAAGACCCTTCTCTGCCATGGCCATGGCCCTTTGGAACATCTTGCCCTCTGAGGTGAGATTGATTCCTACCCCTCCTTACTTTCCACAAGAGTCTGAAAACTTGGATCTGCCAGTTGGCTTGCAGTCCTAATGGGAGAGTATCACATTGGAGGTGGTTGATCAACTAATAGCAGCTCCCATCTCTCCCTACATACATTCTGCTCCTTTCCTCCCGTCTTTTAGTCAATCAATCAATTCAGTTTATTACAATCATGGACCAGAGACCAGAACAAATAAAAAACTCAGTAAATATACAATTAAAAATTCTAGTATAAAATAGTAACCATCTTTTAGGCTTAGTTATAATCTGTATTTTCACTGTTCTTTTATTGTGGTTTTTATATATTGGTGTGTTTGTGTACATGCATATATATACATATATACAACACTAAAGTAAAAGCATATATCATATGCCCAGAGTCGCCCTGCATGAAATGGACAAAAAAAAAAAATTAATAGATAAAATTATAAGATGCTGCAGGTAAAAAAGACCAGAATTCTCTGAACTATACCTAGAATAGTAGAAGTACTTGATTTTTCTGACTGCTTCGAGATAAAATAGCTGGTATTAATTCCAAGTTGATTCTATTTTTAGTTTAGCTTCTCCAGGGTGGCAAAACTTCTCTCTGGGTAAGAAGCTCTTTGGGTAAGAAACTCTTTGTTAGAACAGAATCTATAAGAAGCATTCCATCTTACTATGATATCTGAACTCTCTCAGGTTAGACTATATCCATTTCATTAAGAAAAAAAAGGAAGTTTGTTTTTGTGGATGTGATTGTATTTTTATTCGTCAACAACCAAAATAAAGTTCTATTAGTTTTCAGTAAGTGTAAGGCTTTTGATTGTGACTTAAAACATTAGAGTTTTATGTTAAGTATAAGATAAACTTGCCATTAACTATAGATAATTTTTTATCTTTCTGGCAATAACTTAACATTTTTCATATAAAGGTGCCAACAGAAGTTTATTCAATACCTAAAAGCATCTCTGAACATTCTTAATTGCTTAGTGCAGGGGTGTTAAACTGGCAGCCTACAGGCCAGCACAGGCCATGCCCACCCCAACTCCACAAAAGGAAAAAATGTTCCAATATGTCACATGACAGCAATGTGACATAGTGAGTTTGATATCCGTGCCTTAGTAGGATTTTCGCGATTTAGTACATCTTGAAAAAATTATCATTACCTCATTTATTTTTCCGCAGAATGGTCCAACAGTTTGCAGTTGATTTTGAGAAGAGAATTGAGGGGTCAGGAGACCAAGTCGATACACTAGAACTCTCAGGTGGAGCCCGAATAAATCGCATTTTTCATGAGAGATTCCCCTTTGAATTAGTCAAGGTAAAGTGCTAAAACTATTCTCCTTAGAGGAATGTATATATTATTTTTCTGATATGTTGTTCACCAAGATTGAATCTGTGGATGTCATTCTGCTTGGTTTTAGTTAACCAATGTTTTTCTGTGCATGTTTTTCTGGAAATGTTTTGGAAACATCCTGGCAGTAAGAATGTAAACAAAATATGTATGTTTGTCTTTCTGTTAAAGTCTGAGATAATGTGGAGGCACATATTATATTAAGAGGTACATGAGTGGAAGGTTTATATTCTTAGAAATACCTTTTGTGTTAGGAAATCCAGATCCATTTAACTATGCTATATATCTAATATTAACAGAGAGTTCTTTTTATAATGTTTTAAAATTCTTAGATATTTCAATTTTTTTGTTGTTTAGATCCCCAATTTCTTCTCCAATTTCTCCTTCTGCTTCACTGTCATATTCTTTGTTGATATCTTTGTTTTTTATTTATTTATTTTTTGTCCCGCCACTCTGCCAAATTCTTCAATTTCTTGTAGTAATAAATGTCCTGTTTCCAAAGGGTCTTCTATGCCATGTCATTGGCAGATGCTTGTGTGTTTTTATATTTTTTGTTCTAATTGTCAGTCCTTTTATTTCTTGGTTACATCAAATTTGTGTTAATAGTACCTCTGCTGCAATAATAAATAATAATGGCAATAGCAGGCACCCTTGTCTTACTCCTTTTGATATGTTAAATTTCTCCATTAATTCGCCATTCAAGATTATATTTGCTGTTTGAGTGGTGTATATGCCTTTGATCACATGTATACATTTTTCTCCAAGGTTCACTAGATGCAATTGATTAATGAAAAATTTCCAGTTTAAATAATCGAAAGCTTTTTGTGCATCCATAAACATCAAAGCCAATTGCTTATCTGGGTTTGTCTTGGAGTACTCTAATACATTATCAGTCTAGTGTTGTTTCTTAAATGTCTCTGTGGTACAAATCCATTTTGGTCAGAGTGGATCAGTTCATGTAAAATTTTCTTAACCCTCTCCACAATTATTGTAACAAATATTTTGTAATCAACGTTAAGTAGTGAAATCAGTCTGTAATTTTGTATCTATTGATCATAGGTATTCTCTTTTAAAATAAGGGTGATATAAGTCTCTTGTGATGACCCGTAGTGTCTCAAAAATAACACAAAAACTAAAACATGAATCAAGGTCTTGCAATACCTTCAACTTAGCTTCACTGTTTTATTAGTCACAGTTTAAATTCAAAAAGTAGATAATGAAGCAAAAGGAAACTAGAAACAAACCGTATTGATGAGAGTTCCAAGGCAAACCAAGATAATTAATCACACTTTCCAGGAAGATAACCAGGGAGAGACTATGGGAAGAATGCCAACCAACCAGTTTATGGGCCAACCATCTCCCCAGTTTGTTAGCATACTCAAAATAATTTTGCTTCACCATCCTGAGGTTCCGTAACATTTCATCCTTTAAAGTTAGCTTTATTTTATGTTAGTCATCCCCCCCCTTTTTTAAATTTCTTAATTCTGTGGTTCTTTTTGCATTTTATGTTCCAATTCTTTGAGTTTCTCTTGTAATTTTATCTGTTGTTTTTCCTTATCTTTATTCTTTCTTGCTCCGTATGCAGTTGTTAGACCTTGGATGTATGGTTTGGTTGTGTTCCATATATTTTGTAATGTTTGGTTGTTTGCATTATCTTTAAGGAATGGTTTTAGTTCTTTTTCGAACACTACTTCTGAATTCATCCACGCCATATCAATCCTGGACTAGGAACCATGAGGGTTTGAAAAGAATGTGTATTGTCTCTCCTGTCTGTTAAATTCTGTCCACATATATTTTAAATTTAATTCTTGTACCAATTTATGAAATGTGTTTAATAGTGTTTTCCTCTTTTTCCTGTTTTTTTTTCTTTGTTCTGTACTCTTTTTTTATATCTACAACAGCATTGAAGTCCCCTATAATGCATATATTTTCCTGTTCTAATTCTACTATCTTCCAATGCAGCTTATTGTAATATTCTTTTTGGTTAGTGTTCGGAGCATATATTAACGATACTTTCTTTTGGTTTATTTTATTTCTACCATTAGAGTTCTTTCTTCATCGTCAGCAAATATCTGGTATGCATTTAACCATTGCTTGATATACATTACTATCCTCTTTTCTTTTTCTGTGCCAATGCAAGATGTAATTTTCCCAGCTTACGTGATTCTAAAATATTGCCATACAGCTTTTCAACATGGACTTCTTACAGACAGATAATATCAGCATTCTGTTTCCAGAATGTAGTCAATACTTGTTTTCTTTTTGTTGGAGCATTCAGTCCATTTTTATTAAATGATAAAAGTGTAATTTCTTCTGCCATATTATTGTTTATACTGGGTTCTTTCTCCTTAATGCTGCTGTGAGACCCCAGGATGGGTTATCCTCCTGATAACATCATCAAGCTGAGTCTGTCTTGTATAAAAGGGACTGCCTGTGGGAGTTTACCCCAGCTTTGTCTCAGCTTCTTTCGATGACAGTTAAGCTATGTCTCTGAAAGCAATTTAGCAAAGCAAAGCACAAATTCAAAACAGTGATCTCAAGCCTTCAGCACAGCTCCCGGGGACCTGATGCAGCTGTGCCTTCAGAAGAGTGGGGCTCTGCTCTCCTGCAACGCAACAGATCATCATTTAATCCAGGGAGGCTGTAAGTAAGGGAGAAACCATAGGTCTTCCCCTGCAGCTCTCTCTGCACGAATTCAGCTGCCGTGATTGTAAAGATCAAATCGGCGATAACAGAACCTCACAGCTGATCGTAAACATGTGGTTTCCCTTGCTAAGCTGATTTCGCTGCTTGGGGCAACTTCTCTGCCTAAGGAGCCAAGATCTGCCAATTGCAAGCTGCAAGAAGTGCGAGGGGCCATTTTAGATCTTCTTCGCAGTACACATGGCGAATGGCCATTTTAAGTGGCCAGTTATCGGCCTACATCTAAATCATAGCTGGCCGTATTTAAGGCCCCTGCATAGGCAGCACATATTGAGGGTCGCTCACAGCACCTCTTGTGCTTGTCTATATTAACGATGGAGGGGGACAGAATCCAGGCAGAGATTCCAGGCCTGGACATCCAGGGCCTTCAAACAACCAAGCGAAACAGAGAGACAGTGCTCTCAGTCAGTGCAAAGGGAAGTAATGGCCAAGATCAGGACCAAAGCTTTGGGCCCCAAGAAAACATCCCAGGCAGAACTAAAAGCAGAGAAACGTAGCCATGCAGCTTTGGAGTGACAGTTTAATAAGACTATTGAGCAGATGAGAAGACAGCTGCAACAGACCTCCCAACCATCTTACCCTCTGGCTGTTCAGGCAGGTACTTCCAGGGGGGTAGCCCCTTTTGACAACACCCAAGTCTGGTCTCCAGTGCTGGTTGAGGAACAATTCGGGCCTCAATACCTAAGCAGATCAGGCCCCAATTTTAAACAGGCCTCTTCGGACCTCTCTTCAGCTCTGCCCTCCATGGCCCAAGGTGGTTCTCGACCTAGACCCGAGGCTACCTTCACCCGTGCTGCAGGCCTTCGCCCCACAGATCCATCATTTGGCGGCAGACCCAATGACATCCAAGATGTAGTCTCCATTGCCATCAGACAGGCCTAGTAGAAAGGCTGCAACAAATCTTTTGATCCTCAAACAGGGCCCAGCTCCTTTTTCCACAAGCCCAGATCCCCCAGGGGAGACTGCTTCACCCACAGGAGCCTAGGGCCCCTTCTGCTCAATCAGAATGAGGTGAGCTAGAGCAGGGGGACCATGCAGAACCATCTGAACGTAGCCACTCTTCTGCTTCTGAATGGGAAGAGGGAGAAATCTGGGACCCCAATCTCTGAGGAAGGGGAAGATCTGTGACCCGATCAACCTCCTTCAGCCGCAGTCTTTAAAGCAGCTTTATTCAAGCCTTTTCTCCACAAGGCACTGGTTACTGCCCAGTCCCCAGAAGAGGCTGTTCCTGAACCTCAGATGGTACAGTCGGGGCCCAGGGATACCCTCTTCTCCAAACCCATAGTCCACTCAGAGGTCCTTCCATCACCCAGAATTTTTCTAGATCTGATCAAGGAATAATTCGCCTCTCCTGCCGCAGGCCCCCCACCGATCTTCATATGACAGGGGGTTCTACAATGTGGGTCCTTCCCTCGCTACTGCTCTTGCAGTTCCTTCTGTAGATGCTCCAGTTGTGGCTTCCTTCTCGAGCACTCCAACTGAGCCCGAGGATGTACTTAAGGCAGAGGACAAATGTGCTGAGCAGACATTAAAATGTAAACACCAGGCCTCTGCTTGGGCTGTCTGGGCCTTGACTGCTGCATCATTTTTCACAAGGTTCTCTCTTTGCTGCACCAGCTACAAGACTGCATACCTCCATCAGACTTTAGATTGCATCAAGATCTCAATAAGATTATAGCAGCAGCGGAATTCATGGCGGACACCACCCTAAATTCTGCCAAGTTCTCCTCCATGGCGTTGTCTGTGGCAGTGAGGAGACTCCTATGGTTACCAAATTGGCAATGAAGCCTCAGCGCAAGTGGAAACTGGCTTCAGCCCCCTGCACCAGTGAGAAGCTGTTCGGCGATGCTCTCGACCCATTCGTCATCGAAATGAGGGACAAAAGAAACAGGAAAGAGGGCAGACTACTGCCCTGCCCCATACCGGCCACCTCCATTTAGGCCTGAAACTACTTCTTGCTTCTCCAGACTGCAGAGAGCATATTCCCAACGCCCTGACACACCTGGCAGAGAACAACAAACTGTGGGTAAATGGCCCTTTTGTGGGGGGGGGGGGGTCACTCATNGGGGGGGGGGGTGTCACTCATTCTGTTGCTCTAAGTAATCCCTCGTTCTCCCCACCCATCGGAGGTCATTTGGCCTTCTTTGCCTTCAGATGGGAGGAGTCAACGACAGATGCTTGGGTACTCAATACTGTAAGATCTGGGTTACAACTAGAATTTCTCTTGTCACCCCCAGAAAATTTGTGCTCTGCCCGTCTTGTAGGACAGTTCAAAAAGGTCCCTTATGGAATTGGCCATTCAACACCTAGGTGACATGACTTCCGGTTTGTTCCTCATCAGAATCGCAGTGGAATCCGCGATCATGTGCAGTTTTGCCCGAGCTCACTTGCTGAAGGGTCCCAATCGAGACCAGAACCACCCTGGTGGGGTGGTGAAGAAGGGGGAAATCACCTGGAGTCACTACTCCGCTCCCTGACAGGAAAATCCCTTCCAGAGGCAAGCTGCAGCGGTGATCCTAAAATGGCCACCACGAAAACAAAGAAACTAAGGGAAACTAAGTTTTGTGCTGGAGTAGAGAAGTAGCGAACAGAGTGTGAACCAGGCAAAGGACATTGCTTTTGAGGTACCCCAGTATTAAAATAAAGGGCTA
>BHFT01042584.1:0-18767 GCA_004320025.1 Laticauda laticaudata
CCCTCCTCCCCCCCGTTACTTTTGACAGCCAAAAGATGCAAAGCAAAGGGAGAAAATCTTGAAGGCTGACACAAACAAACAAACAAATAAATAATCTTCTCCAGAGTTCTTCTGACCATTCTGCAAATTTTCTTTTATTTTAGTTCCGTTATGATTTTAATTGTTATTTTCTAGATATATCCCTGTGTGCTTATCTTCCTCCCTAAAACACATAGCCTTCAATCTGACCAAAGTTTTTAAGTTATGTCTGAGCAATGTGGCATAGAATGAAATCATAATTTATTTTTATAATATCTTGACATTGTACTTCTCCGATGCAGCCAAGCATTTGCCTATTCTTTGCAGTTATATGGTATAGTAGGCTCACATTCATCTGCTGATCAATGAAGATTACTAGTTCTTATTTGCCTTACTGCTGTCTGGTAGGATTTCTTCCTTCAATCTGATCCTCGCAAACAAATGTAGAACTTTGTGTACACGTCCTTCCTGCTGGTTTATGCCCATTTTTCCAATCTGTCAATAATTTTAATACTCTCTTCCAAGGGCTTGCAACCCCCTTTCATTTGCAGATTTGAAATGGATTTTCTGATTTGTCATCCAAGTCATCTATAAGTATTTGAATAAAACAAGGCTGAGAATTGATCACTGTAATATTAAATGATAATTATGTTGTCCACTGGTATAATCGACCAGTTCAGATTTTGCAATCTTCTTTACTCGACTACTTTTGTGAATGTGCACTTTTAATTCTTAGAATTCACTTTTTCTTTACTAGACTACTGAATGTGCACTTTTAATTCTTAGAATTCTCATCAATATCCATGCTGGATACCTTGTTTGGGAAAGGATGGAGCAAAGTTTAGTCATAAGCTGTAAACCTTGCACATAAATATTCTTTCTTCCCTTTTCCCACCAAGTCCCCTGATTTCAAATAAACCTTATTATATCGGAACAGAGATTTGTAAGGTGTATAGGTCCTTCCAGTCAAAACTGGAAATTGAATTACAGTATTCTAACTCAATGGTTAACACTTTGGAGAAATAATGTCAAACTGGGTTTTGCCTGAAAGAAGAACTCAGAAGAAAATCTATAAAAAGAAATTCAGATGATGGACCACCTTTGTTTTGGCATGATATGAAAACTGCATACAGCAGATGAAAACCAGATATTAATATTCAACTTCAAGTTAAACTTGTTGCTTTAGCTGTTTTCTTTTTTTAAAGATTTGTGGAAAATCTACAGTTAGGGTTATGTGTGATAATTTATTTATTGTGTGATAACTAACTCATCCATCCCAGACTATAGAGGCAGGATTGGCTGCTAAGAACCTTGTAAGATCAGAAGGTTTTTTTAATAGTCAGCACACTTTAATAGCCTTTCTAATCAATAGGCTTCAGTAGCTCTGAGGGTTTCAAGTCTTCTGACTGACTCTTTGATGCTTCTAGTATTCAGATTCCAGTCTCTGAAGCCAATGGAAAATACATAGACATGATTCTAAGCCTGTTGGGCAACTAAAATTGTGAAAGGAACCCCATAGAGTAAACCATCTGAAAGAGGAACCTGAGGTGACTGTCTACCAATTGCATAGTGCTCTGCATAATGCTTTGACTCAAAAGAGGAACAGAAAATGTAGAGAAAATATATTAGAGTTTCTACTTAGTTTATGAAAGAATAATAAAGATTGCTTTGGTAACTATTACTTGCTAATTCTCTTCTATACTTAATCTCAGCTGCTGATCCCTCCAGAGCAGGGGTGGGATTCAAATTTTTAAACAACTGGTTCTGTTGGCATGGCTAAGTTGGTGGGTGTGGCTTGGTGGTCATGTTATTGGATGGGCATGGCCAACTCAATATCACTCACATCGAGGCACGCATCGCCTCGCCTCTCATGACTGTGGGGATGTTGCAACAGTTGTAAGTGTGAAAAATGGTCATAAGTCACTTTTTTCAGTGCCATTGTAACTTGGAATGGTCACTCCACACAAGCAAAGTACCAGCAAAGGAGGGGAAAAAAAACTCCAGAGACGTTCCTGAGACAGGAAGACCAGTCCTGCCAAGAATGTAATAAGAGTTAATGGAGAGGCAGTTTCTGTAAGCAACACCAGAATGTTTCCTTCCTGTCTTCCTTACAGGATTAGGCCAGTAATTTCTTCTAACAACCGGTTCTCCAAACTGCTTAGAATGTTAACAACCGGTTCTACCAAATAGGTGCGAATTGGTAGAATCCCACCCCTGCTCCAGACCATAATTTATATTTTAGGAGTACAGGTGATGACTAAAAGTAAGCAAATGTTAGTTTCTTGCGAGAACCCAATTAAAAGTAACTATGTATCAGCTGCTTGAGGTAGCACAGTTCAGAAAACAACAGTCCACAGGAACACTAGATCTATATTTTTTATTGAGAGGTTGTAACAACAGAATCTTGCCAATGTGACTATGTTTCTTTTCTCCTCCATTTGATACCCTGGTGAGTCAGGGATGAGTCAGCCTAAGTGTCTTTTTTATACTATCTCTCTTTACAAGACTTAAGAAATACTCCTCTCACTGTGTTCATGGGTGATTTAAATTAAAAATGTACATTTTTTTTACTGGATTTGATAATTCTTTTCCTCAGTCACATAGAAAGCAACACACCTCTATGTCCCAAGCACTGCACTCTTGCAGGCTGTTCTAGCCCGGGGGTTGCCAACCTTTTGGACCTCAGGGACCACCAAACTCATAATTTTAAATCCCAGGAGCTACACTAACTGGTTCTGTAGGCATGGCCTAATTTTTGGATGTGGCTTGGTGGTCATGTGACTGGCTGGGCATGGCTTGTGTGTAAATATTATAAATATTTATATAAATATTGTTGTTGTTGTTTTAATAAAAAAAGCAACTTTTACCAAGTCAGGCAAAGCAGGCAGGCAGATTGAGTTGCTCACAGAATCACAGATTCATTCAGAAATCTATCTATCTGCCATTGGCTAGCTCAGTTTGTCACATAAAATTTGCTTGCAAGCAAACTCATAAAATTAACTCACAATATACCATGTATGTAAATATTGAATTTTTTATTTTAAGAAAGAGCAACTTTTACCCAAATTCAGGCAAAGCAGGCAGGCAGATTGAGTTGCTCACAGATTCATTCAGAGATCTGTCTATCTGCCATCAGCTAGCTCAGTCTTTCAAATATACTTGCTGTGAGTCTGCACTGAATAATAGAATCTTCAGTCCTAAGGGAGGTTGGCTATGCTTAAAAGCAGAGCTGAAGATCTAAAGACTAGCTAGAAAGCAAGAAATCCAACCATTTCCTGCTTCCTAGCTAATCTAAATCTCCTGGCACAGCAGAACACCTGATGGTCAGAAAAAGGAAAAATAGCAATTTAGCAGATAAGTTTGCCAGGTAAGGAGTGAGTGGGCGGGGAGGGTTCCAATGGTCCATGTGCAGCCTTGTGTTTCTGTGCAGCCTGGATTAATTGCTTTGGGGGGGGTGCTCTGGGGGTGAAATTTCTCTGCAGCTCACCAAAATTTTCTCACGGCGCACTGGTTGGGGACCACTGTTCTAGACCATTGTCATCAATATGTAATTCAACTCTCTTCAACTGCACACCCTCCAGATGTGCAACCAATGTAACTGAAGGATAATAGGTTAATCCATTCTGTCTGGAGACATGTGGTGGCAATAAACTATATAGTTCACAATTTCTCTCCTTCTCTCCTTTAAATTACCAAGCATGCTCCTTTAGAAATGGGTAATAATTTGAAGCAGGATTGCTTGATTATACATATGCTCCTGCTTCAAAGTTATATAGATTATTGCAAGTTAATATTAAGGCACATACTGCCACATCATGCAATTTCCCTCACATATTTTGATCTTGCTCTGAGCATGGGACCAGAGGCAGTCTATGAAACTGAAGCTCCTATGGATACTGAGGCAATGCAGTCAACATTCCCATAATTGGCTATTTTTATGAGGTCAGATGCTGCTGAACAGGTGCTACTCATCTAATTTGTTATACTATTAGATGATCAATGCCATTCAATTTCTTCCCCTTAGTCAAAGGTACCACTTTTGTTATCCTGACTATAGGATGCTGGCCGCTGCAGTAACTTCCCCCCTCACCTTTACTGGATTTTCAGTTATCCACTCTGAACAAGAATATGTGGCTGAAATTTATAGTTATTTTTAAAGGTCTGCTAAAAAGAAAACTGCTACAATTCTTTATATTATGATACTTTCAGGCAGAATGACAGATTAAATATTTCCTTTATCTTATGTGCTGTTTTATTTCCATATCTCTTCCAAAGTCTGCTTGCAGCACATTCAATCTGTATTATAAAACCAGTTTAGATTTATAAAGTCTACATTTATGAATCTGCATAGGTGAACTTTCAGATAATTCTTCAAATGCTTTGCCTGTTTAGTCCTTCAGAATTTAATGTCCAATAGTTAGCATATCTAATCAAAACATTTTGCCCTGTAGCTGAGCCTTATTACAAATTTATTTTCTCCCAAATTGATGACTCCGGATGCCTGCTCTAGTGCTATGGTGGAAGAGACAGAATCACAAGGCCAGTGACCTCATCATCCATCTACCCAATTTAGATTTCCAAGCTTCTGATTGTCCTTCTTACTTTAACAGTTGAGAGGAGGCATACTTCAAAGTGCAGAATTATGAGTTCAAAAGTCAGTGTGGAAAAAGAAATCTGCCTAGAATGTAAGCAATTGATTGGAGGTATCGGGTTCCTCCCCCCCCCCCCCCCCCNCCCCCCCCCCCCCCGTGGCATTTGAGGCACACAAACATATGGTAACCAAAGAAGATGTTCCAAAGAAGATGTTCGGAAACAGTTTCTAGATTTTACCACTACTACAGCAGCTGAGGTTTTATGTAACCAAACATATTGTGCTTGCTGTCATGGGAAAGATTTTTCCTAATATTCTCTGCCAATTTGTTTGACTGTTATTCAGGAAGTTTTTCTTGAACAAGGGGAAAAAAAATCCATGCTCCTTTAATCTGAAATGCTTATCACCTCACTTATTGCTCAGATGATGACTTAAGCCTAAGAATGTGGATACCATAAAATATGTATTCAGGCAATGCAAGCCACAAATTGTGCTATAACTATTTTTCAGTTCAGACTCCCTGGCTGTATTCAGGTACATCTATATAAAGGTAGGTTCTCATATGTTCTAAACCATCTTGCTTGAATTAATTACATGTAAACAAGTTAATTTCTCCAGGCATCCTTACTTTATATCCTCATCGTAGGCAAAGACAATGATAGCCCTGGCTCTGGGTGTATCTAGAAGCAGCTTGATAATTTTATCAAATTCGTAGGTCTTGTTTTTGCGATCCTGTGGGATTTTCAATGACTGGGCAATGCAGAGATCACCTGTTAACAGAAAAAAAAAGAAGACAATATGCTAAAATCTGCAAATCAGGAAAAAGAAAGAAAAGAAAGAAAATTGGAAGAAAAAAAGTCGTTAAAGGGAAGATAGACTTAAAAAGAAAAGAATGAAAAGTGGATTTTGGCCTAGTTTGGTACAAGGGATGTGGCTCTAAATTTTCTACATGCTTTATATTAAGATTTCTGGATTTTCATAATTAAATCAATTGAGTGTGTTTGATTACCCCTCAGTTATCTTAGAATTCATCAAAAACAAAAATAAAACAGGAAACTAAAATAAATCAATACAAATAATTGGACCCAGAATTAAATTTTTGTTATATTTCTCATATTTTATCCCATCTGAGTCCTCACAAAATTGGGGGGAGGGCACCTTCTAAGTATCTGACTGGATTTTATGTTTTCTATCTTTGGTTTTACCCATTGCTTGGATGCTCTCCTGGAAAGTCCACAACATGGATTTGGTCCATTATATCCATTGTCACAAAATAATAGTTGGGAGTCCAAGAGAACCTGATCTCTTTCATATCACCCAGAGGCTCAGATCTCATATCTAGGTGGTTTGTTTTCAAGTCCCCTCTTGTGATAGATTATATATACTTTCCATCACATAGAAATCAGTTGTCCACTCTACTTGGGATGGAGCTTCATGCTTAATGATAATGATTGAACTTATGTTACTTTATAAACTTTTCCTGACATAAAATTGCAAAATGAGAAAGTACTGTGCTTTCGAAGAAGAAAATATGTTTTTTCAGGAAAATCAAACTGCTGTACAGCATAGAGGAAATGCTCTCAATGTTCCATAATGACTGCTTTCAGGAAATTTAACTCTTTGCATGCAATAAACAGCATCCTTTGGAATAATATATCTATTCCACACTTCCATACATGAATTCTATATCTTCCCAACAAAGAGAGTGAGAGGGAATACATTTTAAAAAGAGAAGATATAGATCTTCATATATCCATAGATGCAGTGGTGGGATTCAAATTTTTTTACTACTGGTTCCGTGGGTGTGGCTTGGTAGGCAGGGCATGGCTTAGAGGGTGTGGCAGGGAAAGGATACTGCAAAATCTCCATTCCTACTCCCCTCCTGGGGGAAGATTACTGCCGGTTCTCCAAGCTACTCAAAATTTCCACTATCGGTTCTCCAGAACTGGTCAGAACCAGCTGAACACCACATCTGCATAGATGTAGATTTAGAAAATATTACACATATTTTCCTAGAATGTAATATGCTTTAACCGAGTGAAAAACATTATATTCTATCAATATGTTCAACAAAAATTGTGGAACTTTTAGCTCCTTGTTTTGCTTTGCTTCTGTTTCATCTAAACTTAGATTGAAAAGTCATTGAAATAGCTAGCTGTTCCCTTAGTACCCTGAAAATAAACAAGCCAGGCCCTTGATAAGAAATATATCTACTCTATTTCCCACTTTTGCAAATAGTACTTTATTTAGTACAAGGGAGAGGTGCTCAGAAAATCATACCACATGGTATTTATAATCTTAGGGTTATTATTTTAAATCACAAAGTAATGTGCATTCTTATTAATTTAATATGTTCAACCAGTACAATCCAGTTTCCAGACCCAACTCATTGGTTTGTACTGTGGCAGTCACAACCCTCAGGCTAACTATCTCAAGACATTCCTTTGAACAGAAGAACACTTTGCTCTGAAAAAAGCCTTTATCTAAGGTTGTCTACAGGCAGTCCAGTTGATTTTCTTCTGAGCCAGAAACCAACCACCTTAAATCACAAACCTTCAATTTTTCACTTGAGGAGTCCCAATGAAGAATTCCCTTTCTACTGATGGGATCTAACTACAATGCTTACTTCTCATTTCCTTGAATGTCCCTACTTCACTTGTTTGTACTGTTTCTGGCTTTTTAAATTCAGACTGCTTTCTTTTTCTTCCTATAAACAGAGGGTGCTGATTTATGGCTGAGATGGTGGAAATACAAATTAACTCAGGCTCTCTGCATCGTGGCTGTAGTATTTTAAATTGAGAGATAATATTCTGAAAATGTCTCTAGGAGTATATCACAGAGGGATATAGAGAAGCTCTGAAATGGGTGGGACAAAATCATCTGACATTCTGAGAAGAGTGCATTAAATTAACATAAATTCAAAAATAATTGAATAATCACCCCTGTACCTACTTTTACAAAATTCAACACATTAATCTACTATTGGATAGGTGCTTGAAATGTCTGTGCATACTGTACAGACAACATTCTGCAAGTTACGTATTTTTCTTTCAAAATCCTGTGATTTATTCTGAGAGAAGTCACCATTTGATGAATTTTGCAAATATTTTCATTTTTATCTAACAATACACTGGATTTTATTCTAATGATTTGACTGTCATAACCAGGAAATATTTGGACTGTAACATAAGACCTATTAATAATGCAACAAAGATCTAAGATAACTGTGACACCTTCCTGTTGAGACTCTGCTCAATGGGTATGGTGTTAAAGCATCAGAGAGATTCATAAAAAAGGGGGAGGGAGTATAGCAAAAATCAATTTCCCCAAACAATATTGTGAAAATTGCCTGACTTTATAGTTACTACTTTTCCCTGTGGCTCAAGTCTCTTTGGCAGACAGATCCAATTGCTTCTGAATTGGTCTAGTCATTTATATTCCCAGTACTCTTTCTCCCTGGCTATACTTACAGGTAGCAGAGACACAAAAACATTTAACCTGGAATGTCCCAGAAGGGACAACCAAAGCATAAAAATGTAGCAAGACTTTCTTCACATGGTTATCCTGGCAATACAAGGTTGTATTATTGAGGGCTTTGCAGTAGGATAATGCTGTTATCAAGCAGTAGTTATACAACACCATCACTGTGAAGCACACAACACAAAATATCAGATAGCTTATAAAAAGTAGTGACACAAGCGAAGGTCAAGAACAAGAGATGGAAGACAAGGAGGGTGGGGGAGAAGAAAACATGTATCAGCTGGTGGTTGCATTTGATTCAAATAAAAGAGGCAAGGTCTAGTGATAATAGAGGCAGGGTCAGAAATGGACAGAAATAACTCCATTTAATCGGAGAAAATACAAAGGGAAAAAAAGAAAACTACAGTCTTATGCACAGACATGAAACATATGGCTAAGGAAAATAATCTTGGATGAATATTTAAAAATGAACTCGCAGAATCATATAGCAACAAAAAAAGAAGCAAATGTCATATTTGGTTGACCGAAAAACTAGAGTTTCTCATTTAAAGAAAATAAATTCAGATGTAATCTGCATTGGTCAGAATTCACCTGAAGAACACAGTCAGTTTGGAGCACTCCACTTTTAAAAGATTCAGAGAAACTGGAACAGGTATAAAGAAAGCTGATGAGAATAATTAGGAGATTAGGAATTGAGTGGGAATGTTTGAGGAATTGGTGTGTTCCATCTTGAGATTAAATGGAAATGATTAAATGGAAAGGAAGGAGCCACTGAATAAATCCTCTCTAACATAAGAGTACATGACATGGACTAAAGGGAGTCAAATTCCAATTAAATGCATCAGAAGCACTTCCAGAAGCAGTTGGGCAGGATACAATCTCCAAGTGAGATGATAAGTTCCCCTTCAAGCCCAGGCTGGACAACCATTTATCAAGGAAACTTTAATCTGGATTCCAACAATAAATCTCCACATAAACTACTGATTTTTTCCTTCTGTTTTTATATTTTTCATGTCCACACCATCATACAAAATTGTGCCTACTGTCTGAAAAGGTTATTGACCCTAATTTACACTATAATGAAACTGTCAAATTAGTTAATATATGGTCAAGAGTACCTGACTTAAGCTATATAGGCCAAAAAAGTAAGATAGGATGGAGACATGTTTACTTTCTTTTCTAGACATTTTAAGTGTGTTGCTGATGCACAATTAATTTATCCTCCTCAAATATTTTGTCATCCACTGAAGTAAGTTTTATGTGCAGCTATAGCATTCTAAGAGGTCCACTACTTTGTTATTGCTGTATTTTCTATGTTCTGTATTAAGTTAGTAACACAGTCAGTTGTATTCACTAGTCTATGACTGATAGAAGAAAAAAACTTGCTCTCTTTTCTCACAAAAAGCCAAAGTATTTGTTGTGAGAAATTTGCTTCTTTTAAATTAGGAATCAAAAAGATTGGAGATTGATGCAACCAAGCCTATTCTGCTGGAATTCATAGAAGGCAGTGAACACTGGGGGATCTCTACCAAACAACTGCAGAAAAGTCCCAAGATTACAGATTTGTTACATTACATAGGAAGGATTTTAAAAAATTGTAAATTATAGTATGACCACGACATGGGAACATCTTTAATAATAAAAAAATGGGATGACCTTACTAAGGCAATGCTGCATTCCTTCATACTATCAAGATTCTAAACTGCTAGATATTGTAATTTGGTAAAATAAATATTAGAGTTTATTGTATCCATATACGTCTCCTTTCATACGATTCTTTTCATGCTCTAAAAAAAGGACAGCAATCTGGTTTCTCTTTTCTGCATCCATTCAAGGGTCACATCTCTTGCCTTTTCCTTCTATATATTATTTTAATAGAGTTAAATGGTATAACTGGTTTGATTCATATACAAACCTTTTCAAATTAGTGAATAAAATTTTACTACAGTAAATGAAGTAGAAATTAAATGTGTGTGTGTGTGTGTGTGTGTTTTCTTAAGTTTTTGTGGGGTATTACATGTATGCTGTTTGCAGCTTGTTCGAGATGTTTCCCACGTCATTTGTTAGTTGTGCTTTTATAAAGTTGTAGAGCAACGTTTCGGCAAAATCTTCATTTCTGCAATATTCAGGCTTCTGTATTCTGTATATTGTATATGTATATATTCTGTAGTTACGTATATATATATATATGAACATAATACAGAGGATGAACACAATACAGAAGCCTATGATGGCAGATGAGATTCTGCTGAAACGTGTTACAGAACTTTAAAGCACTACAATGACGTGGGATAGATACCCGAAGGAAGATGAACTTTGCTATCACATAAGTACCCGCGAAAACTTAAAAAAGCGATAATATATATATTATATATTATATATATATATATATATACTATATATATATTATATATATAAATATTTGTTTTTTTTAAGCTCTCGCGGGTACTTCATTTGTGCTCTGTTTAGTTTCCTTCGGGTATATCCCACGTTCATTGTAGTTCCTGTTAAAGTTTGTAGATCCATTTGTAGTTCGTTAAAGTTGTTAGCAACTTTCAGCAGAATTCATCTGCCATCATCAGGCTTCTGTATGGAAGTGTGTCTTCACAGTTCTCTTGTTTCAAATTTTGAGGCTGGTCCAATTCTTGATTGGCTATTAACGCTGGGTTGTGTTCATTGGACTTGGATTTTGATTTTGATTGGTGTTTCTGGTTTCTTCTGTCTGTTTTGTGGCTTTGGATTGGGCTTGGCGCACTCTGTTCTTGTGTTGGAGGCTGTTCAATGCGCTTGGCTTCGTGTAAAGGACGGCTGCTATTTATCAGTAAGCTGGGCTTCACTCGGTGCCTGTTGGGGGGTTGTTTGAGTTGGAGTCATTCAGAAGGGAGTCTGTCTGTGCTCAGGTGTTTGTCCTGTTTTGTGCGTATGGAGATCTTTCTATTTGAGAGTGGTTGCAGGCTTCCAAATGATTGACCAGTTCTGCTGGAATCATCTCTTTCTATTCATCCTGTCAGGTCTTTTTTCAATCTCTATGGCTTCTCTGGATGATTCTGTGGCTGGGGTTTTCTATAGTGGCTAGGGTTTTGTGCCATGAAGTTGATGTCTGTGACCTTGTGGTTTTCATGTGTTTGGACTATTGAGGAGGTTGTGTTCCAGCTTTTTTACTGCATTTTTGTGTTCATCTAGGCAGGGGGTACTTATTTCTTCTATTGGGTCTGTCCCAATGTTGTGGCCGGGCATGATGTTACAGGGAATTTCGTATATTGCCTTGTTTTCCCAGGTCAATTTTGTCTTTGGGGTCCTCAGGATGGCTGCTATTTTTTTTGTCTGTTTTAAGGCGAGTGCTTGATGTTGATGCCTGTGCTATATCTTACTGATTTTATCTGTAGTACCTCTTATGTAGGCGTCAAGAACAGCTGTTCCATAGTCTGTTGGTCTTCTAGGTCTTGTTATGTCTTGGGTGTGTTTTTTTGTGGATCAAGCTGGTGATTTTTTTTTTTTTTGTGGAAAGCATTTGGCTGTCAATGAAGAAGAAGCCATAAGAGATTTGAAAAACAAAAGAACCTGACAGCATGAAGAGAAGAGATGATCTCCATGCAAGACTGTCAATCATTTAGAAGCCTGCACTCTCAAATAGAGAAAGATCTCCATACCACAAAACAGACCAAACCACGCTGAGCACCAGACAGACTCCCTCTATGCCTCCACTAACAAGCTCCTCCCACCAGGCACGCCCTGGCAGGTGAAACCCAGATTTGCTGATGAAGCATAGCAGCCGTCCTTTCACAACGAAGCCAAGCTGCATTGAAAGCTCAACACAGAGAAACAGAGTTGCTGCAGCCAATCAAAGCCACAAAAACAGACAGAAGAAACCAAGAAACACCATCAATTCAAAACTCCAAGTCCAATATACACAGACCCAGGTTAATAGCCAATCAATGGACCAGCCGTTCAAATTTTTGAAACAGAGGAACGTGAAGGACACACTTCCATACAGAAGCCCCTTTTTGTTGATGGCAGAATAGATTCTTGCTGAACGTTGCTACAACTTTACAGAACTTACCAATGAGCTACAACTGTAAAAAGCACTACAATGACGTGGATAATAACCCGAAGGAAGCTGAACAGCCACATTATTATATATATATATTATTAAATAATATATAGAATATTGCTGTTCAGCTTGCCTTCGGTATGATCCCACGTTCATCTGTAGTGGCTTTTTAAAAAGTTGTAGCAATGTTTCAGCAGAATCTCATTGCCATCATCAGCTTCGTAAAATGAGTTTTTTATATATATTACTTCTGGAAGCCACAGAAGCTGAAAAACAAGCCCTGGAAATGGATTGAATGAGACTTTCATCGAAACGTTAGCCTAAGATACTTCAATTTCTACGCGGGTAGAAACCCGAATAAACCAGGAGATCCAACAATACTCGCGAAAACCTTCAGAAAACAATATATATATATATATTATTATATATTAATTAATATATGGAATACTATATATATATATAGATATATAGAATATATAGGATAGTATATTCGAGTGGCATATGAAGATATAGATATAGCGATATAGATAATATGATATAACATCATGATATAAGATATAGAATGAAGTCAGTATGAGTAATAGAATATAGATATGGAGAGTATAGAGTATAGTAGATGATATGGACATAATAGAATAGTAGATATAGGATATATATATAGATATAAGATATAGAAATTATAGAATAGATATACGATATATACGATGATATAGATATGATGTGATGTATGTATATATATCTAATATATATATATTATCACGTTATATATAGATATGATGATATATGCTAAATAGTAGTGGACATTAGTTTGATCTGTGTGCTATGTGTGATCGTGTTTGGTGGTGTGTGCTGTATTGGTATATATATACGGAATGGGAGATCTCCTGGTTAAATCCAGGAGGTAGTTTTCTCGTCTACCGCGATCCAGAATTGGAAGTAAGTCTAGGCAACGTTCGATGAAAGTCTCATTCTCGATCTTTCAGGCTTGTTTCGGAATTCAGGCTCTGTGCTTCTCAGAGTAGAGCTTCTCTTATCTCTGAGCAAGCACAGAGCTGAAGAAACAAGCCTGAAGGATTGATGAATGACGATTCAATCGACACGTTGCCTAGATACTTCCAATTCTACGCGGGAGAAAGACCCCGATAACCAGCAGATCCACATACCCGAATACGCGCGAAAACCCTCAGACAAACATATATATAAGAACCTATATATAGGGTATATATAGAGAGAACGGAGAGAGGGGGGGGTAGGGCGGGAGGGAGGGAGAGGGAGAGGGAGAGAGAGGCAAGGGAGGGGGAGGGATTGGAGATTGATTTCTTTAAGTGCCATCCAATATTATTATTATTATGTTGGCTATGCAACGCAGTGTGCCAACAATCATTGGGCATGCTGAAATACACAAAAAAAAGAATAAGAAAACTGGAGAAAATTTCACAAAATATTAATAAGGACATTGAAAAAGGGGTAAGAATGACAGTGGGGGGGGGAGCAAAGATGGCACCTATAATGATATGTGCCCTGGGTACAATTCCAAAACTTCTGGAGCATCACTTGAACAGCATTGGCATTGAAAACTATCCTCAGTCAATTGTGAAAGCAGCCTTATTTGGGATGGCTTACATCTGATGCCATGAAAAGCATCAGACAACACAATCTGATATTCCAAGTCCTTTTGAAAGATTCAGCAGGTAGACAAATATGCCAAATCCAGTCTAAACATCTGATTGATTCTGTGATCAATCTAATAATAATTTATATGTTGCCCACTGTCCTGACCCAGCCTTCACAAGCCCCACTCAACAGTCTACTTGTGAGGATAAACCCCTTTTTATTTAGAAAGGCAGAAATTAATGGCATTCACTGACAAAGCTCCAGGTCACATATTCATGGGTGATTCACAAGCTATAACAGTCTCTGAGTTCCCCAGAGGAAGCATCAATTAGCACTTCAATCCCAACACAAAGAGTCCTGACCAACCTGGTTTAGTGGCCAGGAAATCCTGGCAAGGAATCTGCCATAGGGAACTCTTCTGGAGCATGAACAGATGTCTCTGACAACCACATCTCTCACACCCCTCCTCCTTATATCCCAGCCAGAGAGGGGGTTGTTAATGTCTCCTTCTTTCTCTGGATAGCTGGCCCTTAGTCCTGCATTGCTCTCCTCTCTGTACTTCTCTGTGCATGTGCACATCTGGGATAGGGCCCAGCTGTTCCTCCCCCTCGCTCATCTCAGCGGTCTCCCTGCCTGAGTATGAGTAGATGGCCCTTGCTCTGTATCTGGCTCCTCAGAGCTTTCTGCCAGTCTGATAATAACCAGGCACCCTCTCCATCTCCTTTGACTCATCTGACTTGACTGCCATCCCCACAACACCCATCTCCCAACAATTTCTTCATTTCCCATACTGTTCCATTTTTTTTCCCAAAAACTTTTGAGCCAATTTTATGGTCCTAGACATTCTTAGGAACTGAACATCCTGCCCCTTTCCTTCCACTGACTTATTTTTTCTTCTGTATCAAAACCTTGTATTAATGGAAGATACAACCCATATACTTGACATATATTATTCCATCCTCCCATGAAATCCTTTCTCCTAAAGGCAATTTGTTTTCTATGTTAAGTTTCTATATTAAGTTAAATATTCTGTAAGAATATTACATCACTTTTTTATCCAGACTTAGAATGAAGATGCATTTGCTTTATTTGCAAACTTTTTTCTTGCAAAGATACATTTGATCGTAAATGGAACCTTAACCTTTTCATATGTAGGGATACCTGAAAGTGGTAATTTAGATTATTGAGTCCAACTCCTTTACACAGTGCAAGGAAGAGCTTTGTCATTATTTTTCTGGTGAGCAAAGTTTATGTTTTATATTAAAAATAAATTCTAATTGTAAAAATTTCATGTAACACTTTATGGAAGTGAACTTGCACTTTGAATAAGCAGAATAGAAAGAATATTGATATTTTAGAACTTTGGTGTTGAAGAAGATTCCTGAGAATAGTATTGGCAGCAAAGAGGACAAACAAATGGATTATCAAAAATATATATATATATATATATCAACCCAAAGTTCTCACTTAAAGCACAAATGACCAAGCTTAAATTATCTTACTTTGAAAACAGTATGTGAAAATGAAGCTCTCTGGAGAATGTCTAATGCTGGGAAAGATGTAAGAAAAAAGAAGAGAATGACTAAATGGATGGATTCAGTTACAGTGGCAACAAGTGTATTGATGGAAGATCTGAAAGATTATGTTAGGGATACATTGTCATGAACAATATCTATGTAGTTAAGAATTGACACCAACTTGATTGTATATAATCAAGCAATCAATCAGAAAAGATGCTATCATACACACATACACAGAGAGAGAAAGGGAGAGAGGGGAGGGGGGAGAGGGAGAGCTATGATGGATTAATATGGCTCTTCTCCAACAATGACTACAACAATCCAACAATTGGATAGGAATCCAAATTAAAGAATCCACAACTGAAAGCCTTTCAGATGTTTTTTCAATTTATTCAATGAGGTGCTCACCTTTCTGAGGAATTGATTTTATGGTTGAACTACCTTTTAGCCTTTCTGAAACTTAATCTATGATTGCGTGCCCTGAAAAAAAGACAACTGGCCCTGACTTCTGTGTGGTATGCTTTTAAGTATTTAAAAAGGGCTACCATATCCTTTCTTAATTGTTTTTTCTCAAAGACAAATATACTCATTGTTCTTTAGAGGGGCCAGTTTTTAATCCTCTAATGAACTTTTAATGTTCTTTTCTGCCTCTATTCTAGTTTCTACTAATTCTTCCCTAAGTGTGATTTACTCAAAGTGAAGTCAGATAACAGATAAAAGATTATCAGAGTTGGAAGGGACCTTGTAGGTCATCTAGTCCAACCTCCCGCCCAAGCGGGAGACCCAACACCATTTCTGACAGATGGAAGTCCAAGTCTGACCAAAACAAAATAAAGTGGAAATGATGATTTTCCAACATTTAGAATTAATTCTTCTCTTGATACAAATTAATTTCTAATTGCATTTTTCACATCTACATTCCTTTCACATTAATATTCAGTTGATGTCAATTACTATTCTATATACTGTAACAAAAACAAGTATTATTACTACATCAGGTTGCTTCACTTATTATCTCCCAAACCATTTGGATTAATTACTCGTAATTGAAGAATTTAGAAAGATTGAAACACAGGAGTGGGAAAAAATGTATTAAACAATTAAATGGAAGAGGGGGAGAAAAACTGTTTATTCTTAATTTGCCATAACAGTGCTATATTTCTAGCATGGGAAGATGTATGAGATAAAATTGCACTGCAATGAATGTAGCAAAATATGGGTTTTTATTACAGTTTCATAATAAATATGAGTATAATGTGCATTTAAAGCATAATTTACTTTCATATAAAATTTCTATGCAGAATGAGAATTAAGATTCCTTTGGAATTTGTTCATATGGGTTACTTTATTTTAAATATGCCTCTGTCTGTTCATTGGCTGGTTTGTCTGTGTTTATCCCCCCAGCTCTAAAACAAAATTAAACAGAAGTATAGTGTGTAAATTGGCAAAGAAACTAAAAATGTCTAGCACAGATGAGTTAATTAAGAACTTTATTCTATTAAAGTTGTCACTGTAATTCTGGTGCATTTTTAATGTGGTTCCCAAGTGCATTTTATCACTTCAAAGACTTGCTTTTATTATGACAGTTAAATCAAGCTTCCTTAATATACCAAAATCAAGGCAGCCACTGGAAGACTAAATTGAATGCTAAGAATGGTGTAAATGATAATTATCGAAGTGATGAAAAAGACAGAATAGCTTTTCTTGATGTGTTGATTCTGATCTAAAAATAGACTTTACCAAACCTCTTAACTTGTCAACTATGATCATAAATATTCCATCTACATTTAATGATGGGATCCTTGTTCTAAAATTTGTAGTGGCTTGTTGCAGAATGTTTCCTACAGAGGAAAGGAGTTCTAAGGGACTGGCATAAGCACAGTAAGATTCTCTGAAAAGCTATGGGACTGAGATTTTCATTAGATGTATACTGTGTAGATAAGGACAGTGACAATAAATAATTCCAATTTGGTTGCACTAGGATTCTTTTGCAGTAAAGGACTATCTGAAGTTTTCAATGATTACTTTGGAGCATGTTCTACAGTAGAAACAATGGAAATTAATTAAATGCTGTTTGCTTTCCCCTCTTGCCTCCTGGTATATTACAGCTGAGTTCTTCCCTGCATGAATAGGCTCATAAGGTGGGCACAAAAAGTTTGGCATAATTAATGCATGTTTTCTGAGCTCAGTTGGAACTTTGTCCTGTCCAATACATTTTCCCAGTCTATAATATTATCCCTGCGCACCCAGGAAAGCATCTAATTCTTTATGTTTGTGCAATGTTATTTTCCCTTCAAAGAACTGCATGTTTTTACATTCTAGTGTAAGCTAGAAGATAATATTGAGAAGAAGATAACCTTAAAATTATAGTTGAAAGCTAATTTAGTTTATGTATATTCTAATACACTGGTACTCAATCTGTGGTCCATGAAACTCGGGGTGGTGGTGGTGATGTCATTATAGGGTGTCCATGAAGGCTTTAAAATATTATGATTTAAATCTTGAGTTAATGGTCTATGGCCATTATGGCCACTATGGTCTTGGTCTATGGCCACAGAAGGTATTCTCCAAAAAGAAGAAAAGATTAAGAACCACTGTTCTAACACATTATAATGTTTGTAGCACCATCCCTATTACTTCCCAATCATCACTTCACTAAATATGAATTATGTTGCTGTATCCAATGAAATTAGAGAACTGGAGGCTAAAACATATGAAGAAGGGTTGATTGGATATGCCTAGCTTAATGAAGAGAAGGACTAGGGGTCAAGGGTGGGATTCTACCAGTTTGGCCTGGTTTGGCCAAACTGGTAAGTCCAAAGATCATCTGGGAATGAACTGGTTCACTCCAAGGATCAGCTGCTGGGCCTACCTGCCCCAGCTCCATACTGACCTTTATTTCCTGTTTTTGACACTCAACTGTATTGTGCAGCACAGCAGATTGCCATACGTCAGCTGTTGAAGAGACAGGAATAGTGCAGGAAAAGGTCAGTCGGAACTGGTGGTAAACCAATTTGAATTCCACCACTGCTAGGGATGACATGATAACTGTGTTCCAAGAAGAGATGGACAAGCTATTCTCCAAAGCACCTGAAGACAGAACAAGAAGCAATAGATAGAAACTAATCAAGGAGAGAAGCAACCTAGAACTAAGGAAGAATTTGGAAAGGCGGAGCTGGCATCACGACGATATGGCATGCAATCTTGGAGTTCTGAAATCACTTCCAATATCTTTGATCCTGAATGGTCCATTTGGATCCAAACCATCCCAAAGAGACAGTGAAAGTGAAGAGCACAACCTGTTGATCCCAGGGGTATTGCAAAATCCCCGGTCGATCCAGGAGAAGCTATTCTTGCAAGTGGCAAAGAGGCAGCCATTAAAGCTGCTGAAGTTGGGACATCTCCGAAACAGAAGATAACAGAAAGAGAGAGTGTGCCAGTTTGGTGAGAACTTTTTCTTTATTTTAAGATCTGAAAGGACACCCTAAGGAAA
>BHFT01042586.1:0-10167 GCA_004320025.1 Laticauda laticaudata
AGGAGGAGGAGAAGAAGGAGAAAAAGAAGAAAAAGAAGAAGAAGAAGAAAAAGGAGAAGAAGAAGAAGGAAGAAGAAGGAGGAGGAGAAGAAGAAGAGGAAGAAGAAGGAGAAGAAGAAGAAGAAAAAGGAGAAGAAGAAAAAGGAGAAGAAGAAGAAGAAAATGGAGAAGAAGAAGAAGGAAGAAGAAGAGGGAGAAGAAGAAGAAGAAGGAGAAGGAGAAGGAGAAGAAGAAGGAAGGAGAAGAAGAAGGAAGAAGAAGAGGAAGAAGAAGAGGAAGAAGAAGGAGAAGAAGAAGGAAGAAGAAGAGGAAGGAGAAGAAGAAGAAGAAGGAAGAAGGAGAAGAAGAAGAAGGAAGAAGAAGAAGAAGGAAGAAGAAGAAGGAGAAGAAAGAGAAGGAAGAAGAAGAAGAAGAAAGTACAGGACAATGGCAGTAGTAGCTCTGTTGAATTCTGCTGTATCAGTGTTGGTGTGGTTTCCAGTTCAATGTGTGGGATGTGAAGGGTGTGTGTTTGTGTTTATTTTCATGGCCATGGTGTGCATTGAAGATGGTGTTTGATTTCGTTGTACAAGGTGCAATGACAATAAAGTGAACTCAACAAAAGGTCACAAAAGAGGAGATCATGTGAACCTGGGATTTTGCAACCGTCATAAGTCCATGCCAGTTGCCAAGTGTCTGTATTTTGATCACGTGACTGTGGGGACGATCAGAACTGAAGAAGCTTCTCGGAGGACAAGCGAAATGTCTTCAAGGAAAAAAACCAAGAAAGGCCACTTGCCTCTTGAAAAAGCACCTTTGGGACAGCCATGACCTGGAGGACTGAGAATGTTTAGCTTCTCATTGAGGAGGAGGAGGAGGAGGAGGAGGAGGAAAGAAGAAGAAGAGGAGGAGGAGGAGGAAGAAGAAGAAGAGGAGGAGGAGGAAGAAGAAGAAGACGACGGTGCTCTCTGAGCTTGCTTGTTTTCTAGCACATGTTTCATGACCTATCTAGGTAATCTCATCAGTGCTAGAAGGGAGTGGGGAGGGGGAGGAGGAAGAAGAAGGGAACTGTGGGGTCCTTGATGCTTTCTGAGCTTGCTTTTCTTGCAGACCTTTCCTGACCCAACCAGGTAACCTCATCACTGCTAGAAGGGCGTGGGGTTTGCGGAGAAGAGGAGGAAGAGGGAGGATAAGGAGGACATCACTAGCACTGATGAGGTTACCTCGTTGGGTCATGAAATGTCTGCAAAAAAAAAAAGCTAGCTCAGAGAACACCAAGGACCCCCTCAATCTAAATAGAGCTGGAAGGGACCTTGGAGGTCTTGTAGTCCAACCCCCTGCTTGAGCAGGAGACCCCTTAGACCATTTCAGACCAGTGGCTGTCCAGTCTGTTCTCACTATTAAGCACGCACATCCAGAAAGAAGCATCCTTCTTCACCCTCCCATCATTTTTTTTTCCCCAGAGGAAAGACTGAACAACCATTTCCTTGGCATCCGAAAGGTGCATTTTTTTTTCTCCCAAGAGGCCACTGGACTTTCTTGGTTTTTTTTTCCTTGAAGACGTTTCGCTTCTCCTCCGAGAAGCTTCTTCAGTTCTGGCTGGATGGTGGGGCCTGGAAGAGCTGAAGAAGCTTCTCGGAGGAGATGCGAAACGTCTTCAAGGAAAAAAAAAAAAACAAGAAAGTCCAGTGGCCTCTTGGGGAAAAAAGCACCTTTGAGACAGCTATGACCTGGACGCCTGAGAATCCCCATAGACGTTTCCTTGGGATGCTTTAAGGACTCCTGACTTGAGCAGTGCTGTGATTCACAGGCAGCAGGTGTGGATGGCTGAGGTCTGGGGGAGAGTGAGGACTCAGATGAGGGGCTTGCATGGGATACAGGGATTGGGGCCAGCACCATCAGGGAGCGGAGTGCTGCCTTCGGAGATGGTGGAGGCTGGCAGCAGTGAGGAAGAGGCCCCTGAGGAGCCTGTGCCGAGCACGTGTGCGTGCAGGGCTGCTCGAAGGAAAAAGCAGCTACAGTAGCACAGGCGACTCAGGAGTAAGGCTGCAAGGTGATGGCCCCTCCCTTAAGGGATAAAAGCCAGCTGAGAAACTGCAGCTCTTTGCAGAAGGCAAAGAAGTTTGATACTTGAGCCTGGTGGACATTAGACTTATCTGAGTTAGACACACAGGTATACCGCCAGAGGGATTGACCATTCAAAAAATAATGAGCTGTGCCGAATCTGACCATTACAAGGTGTGGGGAAAATGGTATGACTGGATTCAGCAAAGACAGATTGGTGGATAGATAAATGGGTTGTAAATAAATAGGGATAAGGCACCACATAAGTTAATGATTTATATATCCGCAAACTCTGTATATTTGTAAACAATGCACAAAATATTAGTATAAGATGCACGTCACAAACTGTTGATCTTATAAGATTTATTTTGTTGTTGTTTGTCTTTTTAAAATTATAAAAGATTAATAAAGTTTGAAAAATAAGAATATCTGAGTTGGTGTTTGGAGACTCTGATTTATTGCTTAATAACTTTATCTGTTGTTCTTGGCAGCCTTGCAAAAAACTTGGCCAGGCTCTCTCTTATTGGAGCTAATTAGTTGGAAGCAGCTTTTTACCTGTGAAGAAACAGGATTTGTAAATGAAACAGTAAAAGTTTGGGCTGGTACCTTTGTCTTGTGCTTACTTTCTGGGAACCAGGTTTGGGTCGGAACAGGTAGGGGGGTTGGACTAGATGACCTGCAGGCTCCCTTCCAACCCAGTGGTTCTATGCTTCTATGCCTTTGCTGGGTTCACACGACTGATGGGGATTCAGAAGGCTTCCCATGGGTTGGGTTTCTTGAGAAGCCCTTTTCTTTGCAATGCCTTGAACCCGTTTTTTTTCTTCGGGGCAATGCAAGGGCAGCTCTGGGCTTGGCTGGAGGGGATGGGGTACCCACCACGTTGAGGCAAAGATTGGTCCCATGTCTAGGCTCCAAACTTGCTAAAACGGGGTTGGATTTCTTTGCCGCTCCCCCTTTCCTAGGTTTACACAACACACAACTCTCTAGCTTGGATGTTTTGGTTGCCATGATGTAAAAAAGATGTCGAGACTCTAGAAAAAGTGCAGCGAAGAGGCTAAAACGTATGAAGAACGGTTGCAGGAATTGGGTATGTCTGATGAAAAGAAGGAGGGGGGGGGACATGATAACAGTGCTCCAATATTTGTGGGGCTGCCCCAAAGAAGAGGGGGGTCAACCTATTCTCTAAAATAGTGCTTGCCAACTGGTGGGCCGGGGACCACGAGAAAATTTTGGTGGTCCACAGAGAAATGTCCCCCCCCCCAAGCAATTAATCCAGGCTGCATGGGTACATGAGGCTGCGCTGCCCACATGCCCTGCCCACCCGCTGGTCCCCACCCTTTGGCCGAGTGTAAACCTTACCTTGAGTAGAGCCATGGGAGCTGGAACTGGAAGGTTAAGACCAATGACGGGGGGGGGGAAATCCACTTGCTGAGGTGGGTGGGAAAGTCGGTCCCATATTCCAGAGCTGCAGGAGTCACAGGACTGGCCCTTTGGTCATCCTGGAGCAGCTGTTCCTCCAGTCCATGGCAGGCCGGTGCACCCAGGTGGAGGAGCTACTGCTCCGGGATGACCAAAGGGCCAGTCCTGTGACTCCTGCAGCTCTGGAATATGGGACCGACTTTCCCACCAACACCAGCAGGCCACCGTCAGTCAAAATCCATATTAGTGGTCCGTGGGATTTAAAATTATGAGTTTGGTGGTGCCTCAGGTCTAAAAGGTTGGTGACCCCTGCTCCAAAGCACCTGTGGACAGGACAAGAAGCAATGGATGGAAACTAATCAAGGAGAGAAGCAACTTGGAACTAAGGGGAAATTTCCTGACAGTGAGAACAATGAACCAGTGGAACGACATGCCTCCAGAACTTGTGAATGCTCCATCATTAGAGGTTTTCAAGAAGAGATGGGCATGAATGGTGTAGGATCTCCTGTTTTGAGCAGGGGGTTGGACTAGAAGACCTCCAAGGTCCCTTCCAACTCTGTTATTCTGTCATCACAGTACAGAGATGGAAAGCAGATGAGTAGCTAGATGACCGAAGACACAAGCAAGAGTTTAGAAGGACTGAGTGACGGTACAATTAGCTCACAATCCCGTTAAAATGATGTCCATCGACCAAATATTCAGTCGGACTGACCTGTTCTGTTTGTTTATCTTTTGTCCAATCAGCATGGCAAAAATTGGCTTGAGAGCCACTAACCTGGTTGTGAACGGTTACAGGAACTGGGCATGGCTGGTCTAGTGAAGAGAAGGACCAGGGGAGACAGGAGAGCATCTTCCAATATTGGAGGGGCTGCCATAGAGAGGAGGAAGGGGGTCAAGCTATTCTCCAAGGCACCCAAAGGCCAGACAAGGAACAATGGATGGAAACTGAACAAGGAGAGATTCAACCTGGAAACAAGGAGAAACTTTCCGACAGGGAGAACGATCAACCCATGGAACAGAAGTTGTCTTTGGAAGTTGTGGGAGCTCCATCACTTGAGACTTTCAAGAAGAGATTGGACTGTCATTTGTCAGAAATGGTGCAGGGTCTCCTGCTTGGGCAGGAGTTGGACTAGATGATGTTTATAATGTTTAAATAATTGAAATATGTCCCCAAGTTGATGCACGATTGAAATGGAATGGTTTGTTATATATATAAAAAAAATAAAAATAAAAATAAAACACACACACACACACACACATATATATATAAAACAATAAAAAATGAAATGAACTTTTGCAAGTCACCTGTACTAACCATGATGATAAGCTGACATTAGAAAGCAAATCATGAGGTCATTGATTTAATGGCTCAAAGGGAGTGGTAAATAAAATTGTAATTATGCAAAATGCTTTCTTGATTTAAGCTATCCAAATAGTACAGCAGGAGCAGAAGAGGAAAACTTCATTGCATTTTATTATTTGCAGAATAATGAATAAGGCTGCCATGTCTGGGTTTCCAAATTCCAGATGATCACAAGATGCCAGCTAATTTTGAAAACTTTTCCTTATATCTCCAGAGTCCAGACCAAGGATGGCTGAAACTCAATTATTATCGCAATTGTTCCACGGAAAGTGTTTTTAAAAACCAGCTAATGTGGCATGGAGTCATTGTATAAAAAAATACAATTCCAATCAATATTTTCCCAACTTGGCAACTTTCAGATAACTTGGACTTCAACTCCCAGAATTCTCCAGCACTGAATTCTGGGAGTGGAACACCACTCCTCTTAAAGTTGCATAGTTTTTTTAAAAAACAACAACACTGGTTCACATCCATATTTATTACCGTTCAAAAAAAAAAATTGAGATGCAGGGATGGAAATTTAAGAGAGGAGGATAAAAACTAAATTGCAAAATATTGAGTCACAAAAAGAAAGTAAGGTAGGAAATTCCTCTCTACTTTTTAAAATCATACTGCTTTTGCATGCTTTAAGGGTGCTTTGTAAGATTGCGGCATGGCAGAGGTTAAAACTCCAGCCTCTCTCACTTGCCTTGTGGGAGTTGTAGTTCAGAACGAAAGGGCTGCTGGGAAATGTGGTTTTCTCCCCGACTTCCTTGCTCCGGTCTTCTGCATTTTCCTTCTTCGAGCCAGCATTGGCTCCCGTTGGATATCTGCTTTCTTTCAAGGTGAGAGATGGGTTTGTTTGGTTTTTTTTGCAAAAAATTAAAAGTTGCAAAAATTAAAGGTGGGATTTTTTTTTTTTTTTTNAAAGGTGGTTTTTTTTTTTTTTTTGCAAAAATTAAAGGGCCTGTTTGTCTGGATTTGCATTTTGCTTGCAAGCAGGCTAGGAGAAAAGGAGCATCTGTTTGCTGCAGCTTTTTTGGATTCGAACAGTGGATCTAGCAAGCCAGGAGCAAAAGTCTTAGGTTTCCCAGGAATAAATTTGGGAAGGAACAGCCTTGCTTTGCAATAAACTGTAAAGGGGGAATCTGAAGGTTTCTCTGCTTTGAAAACGCAGCTCTTGCGTTTTGCAGCTTTCTTCAGTTTGTTTGGTTTGAGCCTTGCTCGCTTAGAAGGGTTGTCAGAAGGAACCTCTCCGAAATACCTTAGGGTTGGCAAGCTATTTCATGCCATTTGCAAAGAACCCTGGGAAGGAAAGAGGCCCTGAAAAGAAAAGAAACTCTGCTAATTTTTTTTGTTGTTGTTTAATTTTTATGTCACAAAATCACCCCATGTAACTTTTACAGGATGCGCTGATGATATTCGCTAGTTTGGTTATGAAACGTCTGCAAGAAAACTACCAAGCTCAAGAGAGCACCAAGGACCCTGCATGTAACTTCTGGCTAGAAATGTTTACTTGCAATTTCAAAGTTACATAAAAGAGAAGGATTGTACTGATTTGTTATTTTTAGTACAAAACTTATTGTAACTGTGTTTCAGATATTCAGGTAGTACAGATTTCCCTAGCCTGGTTCCGCTGGCTTCAAATTCCATAATAATTATTCTAATTTACTTTGGCAAGAATTCACTGAAGGCAGCAGGCTAGAATAGAAGAGACCATGAGTTTTAGTCCTGCTTGAGACATAAAAGTTGACTGTGTGACTTTGGGCCTGTTAATGATTCGTAGCCCTTCCCACCTCATGGCTGTTGTTTGTCACCTTGGGTTGTTTGTAAAAATAATGAGATGGAATCTGGATGGATAGGTGGATAGAGAGAGGGAGGGAGGGAGGGAGGGGCAGAGAGAGAGATGTTAGATGATAGATAGATAGATAGATAGATAGATAGATAGATAGATAGATAGATAGATATATGATACATTAGAGAGAGACATACATAGATGATAGGTGATGGATGGATGGATAGATAGGTGATAGAGAAGATAGATGGGAGGACAGATAAATAGATGATAGAGAAGATAGATGAATAGATAGAAGATAGATTAGAGAGAGACGTACATAGATAATAGATGATGGATGGATAGATGATAGAGAAGATAAATGGGAGGATAGATGATAAAGATAGACGGATGGATAGAAGATAGAAAGAGAAGAGATGGGAGGAGAGATAAATAGATGATAGAGAAGATGGATAGAAAATAGATGAGAGACATACATAGATGATAGATGGATAGAAATGGGAGGATAGATAAATAGATGATAGAGAAGATGAATAGATAGAAGATGAGAGAGAGACATACATAGATGATAGATGATGGGTGGATGGATGGATAGATGATAGAGAAAATAGATTGGAGGATAAATAGATGAGAGAGAAGATGGATAGATAGGAGAGAGAGACGTACATAGATGATGGATGGATGGATGGATAGATGATAGAGAAGATATATTGGAGGATAAATAGATGAGAGAGAAGATGGATAGATAGAAGATGGATGGATAGATAGAGATAGAAGATAGCTGGATGGATGGATATATAGATGATAGATTAGCGACATAGAAGATGGATGGATGGATAGAATAGATGATAGACAGACAGACAGATACCATCAAAAGAAATGAATGGAAAATGGTGTGGTTTTATTTGTGTATTCCAGAAGGTTCCACCTGAGATGAAACCTCACCAAGCGAGCCCCATGGTTAGATTACTCTTTCGCAAATGCTTCAAGTATCACCGGAGTTGCCGTCTTCCATCTCTTGCTAAAAAAAGCCCTCTTTGGATGGAGCTGAACTCCCTTTGCCACAGCTGTAGGAGCAGGACCGTTACATCTGCGAGGACCTTCCATACCAGCCCCAGGGCTTTGGGAAAGCTCTGGGACAGCGTCCCCCTGCAGGCATATTTGCAGACTTTGGAGCAAGAATACGAAAGGATTGGTTCGCTGCTCAGCACCTGCTCCGTGAACAAATTTAAGGAAAAGGACCTCAGCCTACGACGGGCTGAATTATTCCCCTTGGTGCAGGCGTTTCAACAAATACAAGAGGCCAAAAAACAAATCCAGGAACTGGAGAAAATGTGTACAGGTATGTTATTTGTCAGGATTCCGGCAGTTGCCCTGTGATGACCCAGGGTGGGATACAAAAGCAACAAAGTCACAAAAGCAGCAGAAGTCCCTTTAATTCCCTCAACTTGGCTTCAAAGGTCCAAATATCATTGACTGGAGAAAAAAAAAACTCCCCCACAAACAGTTGCGAAAAGGAAGAAATGCCATTCAAACTCAAAATACATATAAATTATAGATAGAAAAAAAACCACACAAACCACACTGAAGAATTAATGAGACAAGACAGGATAAGTGCTTGAAGATGTCCACAGATATCGAAATACCCACACTGGGAAGGACGCCAGAACTCAGATAAGCAAAGGAAGACTAGAATTATTTCACGCTTTGCTTCCAGCACTGGGCCATGTGCAATTTGTCCTTTTAAATAGTCCTTACAGCTGTAGCCCATGAAGGGGATCAGGGCCCCTTCCTCCCCGTAGACCACACCATTCACGTTGCCTTATCCGCTCCTCCCTGCGTGCCCTAGGATGAAGAGGGGATGGGCCTGGGTCTTCCTCTGAATGCCCAGCTGGCCAATGCCCTTCCCCAGCTTCCTCCACAACCTCTGGAGCCACGCTTCCACTCCCTGTTGGCTGTTCCTCCTTGGCTGTTCCTCCTCTCCCTCGGAGTCAGACTCCAACAGAGGCATGACATGCCCTTATAAATCATCAGCTTCGAACCAAGCTTCAAAAACTTCAAAGGATTTATTAGGAGTGAACATGTCGTCATGACCTGAATGAAGCTGATTCTGAGACAAGTAATTCACTGTCACCTATGACCCATTTTCCTCCCCATCCTTCTGGGTGTGTCCTAATTCATATTCTCCAAGGAAAGCTGAGCATCATCAATCATGTTCTCCAATTAGGGATTCCAGTCGCTTAGTTACAATCTTTGCAAGATAAGAATGGAATGCACTTTTGGTTTTAAACTGCCTCACTGCTCCTTCAAATTTCTCTCACCTCTCCCCATACATGGCAACTCTAAAACAGGCATAGAAATGTTTTATGAGTTGACATTATACAGGTAATCCTCGATTTAACGACCTCCATTGAGCCAAAAATTCTGTTGTTAAGCGAGACATTTGTTAAGTGAGTTTTGCAACCATTTTATGACCTTTCTCGCTCAAACTGTTAAGTGAATCACAGTGGAGTGGAGATGTGAGTAACACAGTGGTTCCATGAATCTGGCTTCCCCATGGAATTTCCTTGTCAGGTCGTAACATTGCAACCGTCGTAAATATGAGTCAGGTCTCAAGCGTCTGAATTTTGATCATGGAGATGCTGCAGCAGTCGCAAGTGTGAAAAACGGTCCTGAGTCACTTTTTTCGGTGCAGTTGTAACTTTGGACAGTCACTAAATGAACTGTCAAGGTTCCGACTGAGGATCTCCTAACGCTAAACTTTATCAAGTACGTCATTTCCGCACAGCATGAAAGCAAAACTAGCTCTGGCTAATTCCCGTGCAATTCAGTATAATTAAAGCATGGAATCCTCCCTCTTATTCCTTGTCCAATTAAATGTCACAATATTGTTCTGAGAAAATGTCTTGAAAGTCTGGCAACCACCTGATGAAGTAACCTTGGTTCTCACAGCCTGACTCCTTGAGGTTTAAAATCCACGCTCCAATTCCCCCTTTCTTCCTCCCACCGTAGTTCATTGGCAAGCTGAGAAGTTGAGGAGTTATAAGTTATAACTGTTATAAGTTGAGGACTCCCCCTCTTTTTGTATTGGCCTTCATTTTGGGGAACGCCATGATTTCTTTGCTTCCATTACATCTGAGGGAACCATCACCAATATCTGAATTTCAGATGTCCGGAATAATTTCTCTTTTCAGTTTTTTTTTTTTTTCGTTTTGCCGTTTTATTACAGAGCTAACTCAATCAGAAGAGAAACCTCTGCTAGAACTTGCGACAGAGGAGAAGGAAGGTATGAGCCAGAGGATTAGAGCGCTGTATCTAGAGGTGAGCAAAAGCCAGCTGCATCAAGCTGTTGTGGTCTGTGTTTATCAAGATCTTTTTCGATGGAGATCCTCAGACCTCCAAGTCATGGTTGCCCCAAAGGTGCTTTATTCAAGAAACAACTGGTCTTTCTTTTGTTTTTCCTTGAAGATGTTTCGCTTCTCATCTAAGAATCTTCTTCTTCTTCTTCTTCTTCTTCTTCTTCTCCTTCTTCTTCTTCTTCTTCTTCTTCTTCTTCTTCTTCTTCTTC
>BHFT01042587.1:0-28943 GCA_004320025.1 Laticauda laticaudata
CGTCCTGGTGCTGCTCCCTGGCTGGCTCACGTGTTCTGCTGAGTGCTCTACTCTGCTGGCCGCTTGCTCCTTGGTGCTGGTGCTTCTGCTGGTGCTCTCCTCTGTTTGGTGCTGCTCCCCTGGTGCTGGTGCTCTCTGCTTGGTACTTAACTCTGCTGGCGCTGCTCCTGGCTGGCTGAGCTTCTCATTGGTGCTCTACTCTGCTTGGTCGCTGCTCCTGGACCTGCTGGTGCTGCTGTCTTCCGCTGGGCCTGCTGGTGCTCCCTGTCCTGCTGGTGCTTCGCTTCGGTCCTGCCTGGTGCTGCTGGTGCTTCCCTTGTGCTAAACTCTGCTGCTGCTGATCTGTGCTGGCTGGTGCTGCTGGTCCTTGCTGGTGCTGTCATTGCTGCTGCTGTTGTTGCTGCTGGCTGCTGGTCGGCTGGTGTGGTGGAGCAGGAACCCTAGACACCTCAAAAGGGTCCAGAAAGGCCTTGCCAGCAGGGAGGAAGAGCATACGATGAGAGAATTACGGGAGGGAGGGCCAGTATACTCACACATATTCGAGCAGATGTAGAGGTGTAGGAATAGATTGGACTGGCAAAACAGAGATGATGTGATGTAGTGAGTAACCTATGGCGGAAAACGGGGAACACAGGCTCTACACACTCGTAACGATATCAAGGGGAAGCAGGGGCTCATGGAGAAAGAGCAGGCGGAGAACAGGCCCTGGCTTACACTTCATAGCTTCCTTTCCTCGGGTGGTGAAGCACATGCACAATCGCTGGTAGGAGTGGTGGAGAGGATGAGCACAAATCGTCGTGACTACCAACTGCAACGAGTAAGGATCTGAGTGAGTTTTAGCGAGCAGGCGTTGCAGGTGCAAAGCGTCACGCGATACTATAGGGGCAACAGAGTAGAGAGAGCCATTAGCGTGAAAGTGAGAGCAGATGAGTTGACATGAGATGTAGTATATCGTATAGAAGGTATGATCCATCATCAAGCCCCTCTCCTCTAACCCTCTCTCTCAAGGGTCAGCCCACAGAGAGCCAGCTCCTCTTCTTGGCCAAAGAGCTCGCAGCGTCCTTGTGTCCAGGCAGGTATCTGCTGGAGCGCCACGATGGGAGACCCCCCAACAGCTGAGCAATCCCCGTGGCGGAGTGCGTGGAGACCCCCTGATCGCAGTGGCAGCAAGGAAACGGCACTGGACCACCAGCAGACCAACCACCCCCACCCCCAGCTTCCCCCTCCAACAGAAGCAAACGGCCAGAGAGCCAGACCCCGGAGGGCAGAGTAAACTGTCTGCTGGAGCATCAGGGACACCCATCAAAAGCAGCATAGATCTCCTCTTTCAGTTCGGTACACACCGACATACCATCCTCCAGACGCAACAACCCTTCCTCACCTACGTCAACCAAGACTCATGGACATGTCCGAATCACAGTGCAGGTGATAAAGGACGAGGAATTACAGGTTTCTGCACGAACCTCCAGGCCCAGCTGAACCTGCTCCGACCCAGTCCAGGTCTGCTCTCCACCCGCAGCGTGATGTCACACCCTTCCAAGTTCCATAGGCCCTCACCTACCAAAGGTTATGACTATCAGGAGTTCCAGCAAGCACAGGTCTAGCCTTCCCGCAGTCCAGGCACAAGGGTACATCGTACGCCACCGATGCACGAGCACTCGATGCCACCAACTGCCACCATGCCACTGATGTCCACAGATGCACCCACATTGACAAATTGCCACCATGCTCACCTCAGCTCACTGCAGACCAGACAGCCCCACAACACTCCTCTTCCTCCACCCCACAGCCAAGCCGGCTCAGAACATTGTCATCGGTCTTGGGCACTGACACCCCATGTCATGGAGGCAAGGGGCTCTTCAACAATCATGGGACTGGCCAGCTCTCTGAGAGCTTCCTCCAAAACACCATCCCCTGTTGTCTCTCGGGGCCAGGCACCCAATGGCACTTCAGACCAGCCACTCCAGCAAACAGCACCTCCCACAGCAACCGTGACCCTTTCAACCCTGAGAACTATGGGCATGCCTTCAAAGTGACTGAGAAGAGTGCCAGAGAATGGGTTGCTACCTGTTGATTTATTATTTTGCTTGGGACACTTTACTTGAGTCCATTTTGCTTTTACAGCTTTGTTATTAATAAAGTTTATCTTTGCTTTACACACCTTTGGTTTCAGTTCTTTTTGTCAATAAAGTCTTGGTGGAAACTTTTAGAAATGTTTTAAGCCCTGCTTGTGGGATGGGTAAGGATAGCACGGGGAATGGGCAGGGATACCTTGGGGATGGGTAATACCTGTGGGATAGCAGGGATACCTTGTGGGATGGGCAGGGATAACTGTGGGATGGTTAATTAGCCTGTGGGCATGGTAAGGAAGCAGTGGGATGGGCACGGGATACGTTTGGGACTGGGTAATGTGCTGGGGGGGTAATAAGCTGTTGGGATGGGTTAGGGATACCTGTGGGATGGGTCATAGCTGTGGGATAGATAAACCCTGCCAGTGCAAGCATACGTGGGACTGTATGTTCCACCTCCAGCGCCAAACCTATGGCCTTTATTATCAATACATGTAATATTCATCAACAATTTCAGCATAACACAATCTTTATTAAAATGCCCCTGTTCATTGTAAGGGCCATTCAAAACATACACTGGCCCAATTCTCATCAATGTGATGAGACAGGCTGAAGGAAGCAATCACCATCGTATTACAGTCTTGCCACTGCTAAACTGCTGAAGGCTGGGGAGTTGCACAAGGTTTCCAGGAGTTTTGCGCTGCTTCTTTCCCTTCACATGAAGCTCTTGTTGGGGCCTTGCAACATCACAGTATCTATCAGGTATTCGCACCTTAGCTCCATTCCCACAGGCTCCATGTCATTGTTCTCATGTTGGTGTCCCACGAGCCTGTTCTGCAACACTGCTGGGTAAGGCGGGTTTGCACGCAATGAGATTGTGAGGATGCAAGCCAAGCTTCACGATCCTCACTCAACGGTCTCCTGGGCGCATGCTTGCATGGTGGTGAGAAGTACCAGAAACTGTTGGCCAGGATGCAAAGGAGTTCTCCACCCCCCCTTGCCTGGACAGCCCTGTAGTTTGAAGATCCTCTCTTCCACGGGTGAGGTAATCTTGAAAGTGTAGGGCTTCATGAGGTAGGTTCTGAGGAAGAAGCGTCATCCCATGGATGAAGTAGGCACATTTGTGTGTCGTTGGGCAGGGGTCTTGGATCTGGGGAAGTCCATGATAGGTTGCGTTCCAGGCCCCTTCCTTTGAATATTGACTGGCGTTGTATACTTGGGCATTCTGAACGCTGACCACATTGCCTGAAGCATCGATGTACTATGAACTTATAGTCAGCATCGAACCATGGCGAAAGGAGGATGATGCTGAAGAAGCCGACTTGGTATTGTGGATAAGATGGGATATCCCTGAACTCATATATACTGAGTTTGGCAGGACCAACGTGCTTCCATAACACTATGGCTACAACGGTGTCGGGCGAAGTTCCACTTCTGATATCACTGCTCTGCACACTTTCTTCTAGCTTCTTCCAGTGGGGGGGCAATGAGGAGGAGCCCTCCCCAGGTATTCTTCGATGATGGCACTTGCACCACTTCTCTGACCACAATGCTGATGGTGTTGTGTGCACCCTCGCAGCATACTGCATGCTTTGTACATGGTCCCTGAAGGCCAGTGGCACAGAGTCAGTGCCAACTTCAGCCTAGGGTCCAGGCTGGGCTGGAAGTTGGTGTTTGCCTTGGTCAACCGTTGGGTCTTCAGCCGTTCCAGCAAGCTCGTCGAAACATGGCTGGCCGGCATCCTCGATGAAGTTCTCGGAATGCAAACGAGTGTCTTCGGTTTCCAAGTCGCACATCAGCTTGTTATACACTCGTACTCGGCTGTCTGCGAACCCAACTTCGGACCCAGACACTTTTGGACACCTCTTTTCTTTGCGTAGAACAGGTGAAAGAGCCTGGTAGCGGGCTTGCACTGATCTGTAGAAGCGATGGCGGCTACAAAAGAAGTGTGCGACGATCCATGGTGGAGATGATTGGATACTTGTGGAAGCAGCAAGAGCAAGAAGTAGATGAAGGCTGAAGAGTCTGCAACCGCAGGGCTGCTGGACTGAAAAGTGAGATCCAGGTTGGATTTTCTCCCCCTTCTTTATGGGAAATATAGGTTTCCGCTAGGTGTCTGTCCTTTTGCATCCTCTAGACATCCTGCAGACATCCTAAATATCTGAGATATGTCCCCTATGTGAACTTTTTTTCCGTTTTAATGCTTTCTATGCGAGCTGCATCTGCTTTCATCCTTTCTACATATGTGCTACTAACACTGCGTGTCCATTCCGTGTCCGTTTCGCTTCCTCCCTCTTTCCATTTTCCGCTGGAGTGGATGTGAATTGCGCGGATGCGCAGCGGATGCCTAGCGGATATAGCGGATGCGTAACGGATGGTGATGGGTGTATAACGGATGTTCCCCGTATGCGTAGCGGATGTATAACGGACGTGTTGGATACTTTATCTTCTCAAAAAGTTTTGTACAGCTCAAAACTTTTTCAGCTGATGAAATCTCAGTAGACGGATGCTGGATGGATAGAGAGTATGAAAAGCGGATGCAGTGAGTACAGAACGGATGCATCGTGTTAACTAACGGATGGCAAGTGTTTTTTCCATCCGTTGGTGCTGTGTGACATGGGCTTTAATCCTCAGAGGCAGCCGTTTACAGTTTGAATTAATGTGGCAGTATATCCCCTGTGAAGTAACACATCAGATTTTTGACTGATTTTGACAGTAGATACCTTTAATCTCTCATGAAGAAATCTTTGTGGAATTATGGCCTTGCTGAGATAAGAGCTCTAAATTCTATACAATTTTGTTCTCAAAAAGAATTTGAATGAACTTCACCAATGCTCTCTAGTAATTGTAGGGAGAATTGCTTAAACAGAAGCAGGAGATACTGTATTGTCCAGTGTAGCTCTGCAAAATAAAATAGCATCTTCAGAATTCAAATCTTGTATTATGTTATGGAAAAGAAATATTTGGACAAAGCAAAACCTCAAAGATTCCAACCAAATTTAAGACTTTTCAACTGGGAAAAAGTGCAGCTAGTACTGGATTTCTGACTGAAATTGGGATCAGAATGTAATCCAAAGGAATGGAAGCAATGGTGGGATTCACATTTTTTTACTACTGGTTCTGTGGTTGTGGCTTGGTGGGTATGCTGTGGCTTGGTGGGCGTGGCTTGGTGTGTGCAGCAGGGAAAGGATATCACAAAATCTCACTGACCTGCTTTCCAGCTCTGTTCTCCTGTGCAAGGCAACAAAAGAAGACCCAGTAGAGAACAAAGGAGCATAAACTTAGTGGCTAAATAAATATGTAAGAAAGAAATCATGTTTAAATCTACTGTAACAGCACCATCCTTGAATTTGGGTAGTCCTCAGTCTACAACAATTTGCTCAGTGACTATTTGAAGATACAGTACTGAATAAAGGGACATGCAAACGGT
The DNA here is from genome assembly GCA_004320025.1 of Laticauda laticaudata. Taxonomy (NCBI): domain Eukaryota; kingdom Metazoa; phylum Chordata; class Lepidosauria; order Squamata; family Elapidae; genus Laticauda; species Laticauda laticaudata. Next base: position 5,500 of record BHFT01042587.1, read on the forward strand.
CCCTGTTTTTTGGCCTCCAAAGCCTGTAGAGGCTTGCCTCAAGTCTCCGGGAGGCCGAAAAACCTCAAATGGGCTGAAAATCAGCTGGGAGTTGCACGCATGCACAGTGCAGGTAAGTTTGGCTGGGGCTCGCATGCTCACACAAATGGCTCTGTATGCCACTTGTGGTTGTGTGACATAGATTCGCCATCACAGAACGATATACTTACTGTTCCATCCAGAAAAGAAGCATGTGAGACCGGGTTCAAAAACTAACAACTCTTTATTCAGTTAACAACAACAGTAACGGAACATTGGCTCAAGCCGCGGCAGCCCTTTATATAGAGGCTTGCCTGCCGGCTTGTAGCCAATGAAATTAATTTAATCTTGTCCGCCATTGAGCTGCTTCCTTCGGATTTGGCTTCTACATCGAACCAATCCCACTCAATGGCCCTCTTTGCCAAATCAGGAACTCTGACCTAGTTGAACCTTCCACAGTTATGCAGAATCACCCCTCACCCCCCTTTACGTTCCAGTCCACGTGCACCTACAGTGACGCTATCGGCGCAGGTAGGTGCGCGGCTCCTGGCTTCTACGATCTGACCTGTGTGGTCATTTCTCGCCTAGCGAACTTCAAGTGGTTCGGTCGGGATCTGGTGTTGCTCCGCCTTCTCCATGCGGAACCTCCGCCTGGCAAGGTGCAGTCAGCACCTCGCCGCTCCACCTGAGCTTCTCACGGCCGGTCGAAAGTGGCTTCTGCCACTCTCTCCCCAGTTCAAACTGGGGCGACGCGGGCGCCTGGTTGAGCTGGCCTGGCTGGCACCCTTCCAGGTTCGGCTTCCACTGTTGCCCCGAGGATTTCTTCCGATCGTCCTCACACAAAACCATAAGCGTCTTTTGGTTGATTAGATTTTACTGGCGGTCATTTTAATGGTTCACTTTCACACCCCTTTTTATTTATTTAGTATCTCCCCCCCCTCCTTGGTTTTGTTTTCACCAAAATTTATTAGGTGAGTTGCGATGGCTTGTTTCCTGCACCGATGTGTGGAATGAAGTCTAGCTTTCTGGTGCTGCCTTCCACGTCTCTCTCCCATCGTCCACGGTTAGTTTGGTAAGACCGGGGCCACGTTACTTGTGTGACGGCTGGAAGCCAAACGAGGGTCCCTGGTAAAACTCTTTGCCTATTAGGACCAGGTTGCCGCATTTTGAAAGTGCGTACTCAGCTGAAACGAGTCGGTGGCGTTTCTCGCACAGCTCATTAATTGGGTGCCAACCTACTTCCTTAAAGCGGATCTGCACGTGTTCTGCCGGGCTTCTTGTTTGTTTGTGCTACTGGGAGCTGATTGCTGGTTGTAGTGTGAAGTAACGGGTCTCTTAGCTTACGTCTTGGACCATCCCACCATGATCCCATTTTCTCAAGGCCCTCTCTTTCTGTGAACTGGACCCATTCATCTGGCCCTACCTTCTTGCACGCTGGGTGAGTCCTGGCGCGGTCAGCCTGCCATGGTGTATACCCAAAGAGGCGTCAATATTGCGTTCCGAATTCGCTGTTGCTGCTGTCTAGCTTCGTCGGCCCATTGTCATTACCTGCTATACCAACAAATCAGGCTAACGACCATGAGTGCAACACTAATTTGTTAGCTGTTTCGTATCAACAGCGTCGGTTGTTGGCGATGACATTTCAAGCCATGATACTTGAAAGCCAGATTCGATAATATGCATCCCCACAGACTATTAAAAAACGTATTGGCCTAGTTGGTCCCGCAAAATCAACATGGATCGAGACCCAACGGGCCTCATGGGTCTTCCAGTCCCCTATAGGGAGCTTAACGTCACGCATTGGTGTGTGTGGACTCTAGCTCTCTACACTTGTGGCATGTCTGCAATCCAGCCGTTCAAGTGTCCTATGTCTAGCCAGGCCACCAGACATAGCTCCTCGCCAGGCTTTGATCTCCATTTCTAACTATGCCTGTGTTGGCCCTCATGTACCACATTGCCTACACCATTACCTATAACTATGTAGTTTAGAGGGCCCACCGATCATAACCACACCACAACCACCCCTTTGTATTACCAGTTCAGTTGCTCTAGTCGGAAAGTCTTTAACAGTTTTCCTCAGCTCTCTGGCCTCTCCGGCCAGCCTTTTACCACGTCACCCAGTCAAAATTCAGAGTCAAAATGAGTCTTTGCCATGCTCTGGCGAATCCCATCCGCAGGTCAATGGAACGTTCAGGGCAGTGTGTCTTAGTGTAGCGGTGGCGGTGGCTGGAGCCGGCGTCATCCTCTCAAGACGGTAATTGGGTAGTTCGGCCTTAAGACTGTCTGCATGGGCAATTTGTTCCCGGTTGTATTGCAACAATGTATATCATGATAGGCGTCAGGAATTCTGACCACCTAGTCATCCATGGGAATAGGAATGTCGGTGTGGGTTATTCCCAGCAAAATCCCTAGTAATTGGTTTATGGTCAATAACTAATGGAGAAATGTTCTACGTATAGGTATTCATGAAAGCGTTTACTCCGGCGACGATTGCCAGGGCTTCTCTGTTGCTCATTCTAAGTATTGTTCCGCTTTGGAGAGCGTTTTCGAATAAAAACAAGGAGTGCCTCTCTCCCGTCAGGTAAATTGGTGGCTTCAGGATAGCACTGACTCCGAATGCGTGAGCATCGCAAGGCTGACTGTCAAAAGGGATAGAGTATCTACTAACACTTGGCAACTAAGACAACGGTCGTGTCTGAGGTTAACAAGTGCTTTTATATTTGAAAGGCTTTTTGTTCTTCATGACCCCAAGTCCAGACAGTTTTTTTTATCTAGCAAATGTGCAATGGTCTCTATTCATGCTTGTATGGAGGAGGAATATATTATAAAAATTGATCAGATCCAAGAATGCCTGTAGTCGTGTATATTTCTAGGTGCTGGCTCGTCTCCTTATGCTTTGACTCTTTTTTCTGTTGGGATGGAACCTTGTTTGTTCAATCAAATATTCCTAAAAATTTGCGCGGTCACGTGGCCAGGCAGCATTTTCTTTTAGCTTTCAGCTGGTTCTCTTGAATTTCCGTTAGACACCCCTCAGGTTTCTAATCTGGGTCACGTTTTTTCACTGAAATTAGGACATCACTCAAAGTATGGAACGACCCCTTTTATTCCATTAATAGGCGTTCCATTGACGGCTTTGGAAGATCCTGGGACAACACTACTCGATGAAGTCTGTTACATTTTGAACGCCCCTCTATGCCATTCTATTGTTGTGCCTCGCGCCTTATGGGGTCTACTGGAGTTGCTTGATATGCCTGGCCAAATCGAGTTTTGCAAAAATTTTTCCTCCCCGCAACGTGAGTGCAGTAAGTGGGCGTGACTTTGGTACTGGCTTTGCGTGTAGCCGCATGGTTCAGTAGTCCTTGTAGTTCTCGCACAGATGCGCACAGACCCAATTGAGTTTACACAGGTATGTTATGTTGTGTTCCCTACCTGGCGTGTCAAATTAGTTACTAGTGACCCCTTGTTGCAATCCAATTATATTTAATTGCTCATCTATTTTGGGTTTTAATCGTAAAGAGGACTCGTCTGGCTTTTGGAGTTTCTCTGGTGCTATTGGGATCTTATGGCTAAAGGGATAATTTGGCGGTTCCCTGTACCCTGCCTATTCCATCGAAACGTTCTAGAATTCGTGTAGCAGTTCTCTTCCCCAATCACTCATGACTATTCGGGCTCACTCCGGTCATCCTGATGCCCCAATGGCGCGAACCATTCGATGCCAGGAGGGCTGGGGCATGGTCTCGCTGTCGCGACTATAGGTCAATGGCAGGACTTCAGCCGTGTTGTTTCGTGCGAGTTACTTTGAAGGTGCCCCAGAACCTACCACGGGGAATCTATTTCCCTGGTAGTCTTTTGAGAATTCATTTCTTTGTTTTTTGAGTTCGTTTTGTCTGATGTCTTTGGAAATCAGACATCTAATTGCTGTTCACAAGACACATCTTCGATAGAAACAGCATCCTGAGTTTACCTCCATCTCACACCAAGGGCTCCTTCAATGTACATTTCAATTCTGAATTTTTGTTCGGCTTTCCATCTGTGCGCTTCTATAGGACAGTCTGATGTGCTGTTTCTCTCGCTTGTGTGCCCTTCCTGTGCCTCCATTTCTGTCGGCTTGCATCAAGTTCAGTTCTTGGTAGGGATATTACCGTTGTCTGCTAGGGGTGCTGTTTCTTTGGAATTTTGGCAGACCTCTTTCGATATGTCCTCTCTTTTGCAAGACCCAACAGATGGCGCAATCAACGGAACCTGCCACTCGGCTCGGTGGCGGTGGTTTCCTCTGCAACCAGTGCATCCCACCAATTTTTCTTCCTTCAAGCCTTTTTGGCTTTGTGTAAAGGCGGTCGACCTCATCGTCACTTCATCAGTGTCTGATGACTCGTCTAGGTCTTTCGTGGTCGAATAATGTGTTGTTGGGCAGCTGGCTTTCTTCCTCTGCCTGAGATTCTTTCTTTTGGACAGTGGTCTGTCGTGTCTAGCACTGGCGTCATTCATCTTCATTGTTGGCCGCTGATTTCTTTGCAGTTTCCGCCAGCGGTTGCATTCTTGTGATCTGCCCTTGCCCACCGTGTTATGTTATCGTTTAAGGAGCCTTTGCTTGAAGGGCTATGCAGTTCCTAAAGAACCTATACACGACAGCGATCTCGCATTGCCATCATCCATACTTTTGCGAACTTCATCAGCTCCTCCAATTAATGTGCAGAGCTGCCATGATAATCAGTCAATGGTTTTTGCCTCCTTCCCGTGCGTGGTTCTTTTATCCAAAATTCACTGTATTTGATGCAGGTTTGAACAGACACACCGGCGTGTGTGGCTTTCCAGCATTCGATTAAAACGCTCAGGACCTGGGCTGTTTCATGTCTCTGGGCTTCGCCAATTGCCTCTTTGCCATCTTAAATTACCAGCTTGCCTACAACTGGTTAGGAAGACAGCCCTCTTTTGCTGATCGGAAATTTCTTCCATTTCGTTGCTCTCCAGAAACATCAGGAAATGGTCAATATAAGACTCCCAATCTTCTTCATTGGGATTGAATGGTGCGGGTGGCGCGTTATTACCAGCCATCTCGTCTGGCGTGGTCTTTCTGTTGCCGCGTGCTCAGTATCCGCTTCAGGACAATCCCACCTTCGTCACCGTGTTCCGTCTGGAAAAGAAGCACGTGAGACTGGGTTCCAACTAACAACTCTTTATTCAGTTAACAGCAACAGTAACGGAACATTGGCTCAAGCTGCAGCAGCCCTTTATATAGAGGCTTGCCTGCCGGCTTATAGTCAATGACATTAATTTAATCTTGCCGCCTTTGAACGGCTTCTTGGATTGGTTCCTAATGAACCAATCCACTACTGGCCTTTTTGGCCAACCAGAATTGACTACTTGGAACCTTCCAAGTTATACAAAACACTTACAAACCAATAAACCCACTCAGGGATTCTCCAATTATTCCAGATAATGCTAATAAATTTGGAACCAAACACACCAATTTTCAGCAGATTATTATTCTCCCCTTACCTTCCCAGACAAAAATGGTTAAACTTCTGTGTGGCATATACATTTTTTTGTTTTCATGTATTCCAAAAACCCATCAAGTTTTTGTACACAGAGGGTTTTTTTTTTTTAAAGAATTTTCTGCTAAGCTAAGGACATATTGGAAGTTATAGTCAACCACTGAATTATAAGTGGCAGCTTTTCACTAAAGGCAAGGACTGTGTGAGGAAACTGTTTTGCACTGAAGTGATGCTTTGTGCCACAGAGATGAAGAAATTCCCCTTGTCAGACAAGTATTCAGCAGAATTTTCCTTGTCAAGATGCTTTGTGCCACCTCAAGGTCTCATCCAGCTGTTCTAATAGCTAGAAGAAACATCTGTGTATAAGCTTATAGGTGTGCTGATGACATCTCTTTTAAGTTTTCCAGACAGATATTAAAACAGACTTCTCTGCATGCACAAAGCCTGTTCATATGTCACAAACAATGCAAACTACTTTGCATCTTTTTTAGAAGTGTGTTGGGAGTATATGTTGCTTTATGAAATATAGATTTAGCAGTTTACCTCAGAGCATTGGAATAATCCTAACTCAGCCTTCAACCATTGAGCCTTCTGGACAGGATAAGAAAATTTCCTGTTCTAGATGTATTCAAGCAATGGAATCCCTGGGGGGAGATTGGTTCTAGTTCCCTAGTTGGGAAGGGGGTTCAGAATGAAACCAGCATTATGGCATCAGAAAACACCTTCCATCTTATTCAACGTGTGTTGAACTCAAAGAAGACCTCAAAGAAGCAGAGATTTTAGGCAGAGATGGCCTTCAAAATTTTTAACAATGGGGTCTCTGCCCAGTTGCTGAGTGGGTGTGGCCATGGTGGGTGTGGCCTAGTCAGCCTCCTGCACCATGGCAGTGGGCGGGGGGAGGCATTTTTGACCTCCCTGGGCTCCAGAGGCTTTCCTTGAGTCTCTGAGAGGACGAAAACAGCCTCTCCAGGCTCTGGAGGCTCTCTGGAAGCCAGAAACAGGCCCACTTCTGGCCTTCCTGAACTTCTGGGAGGCCCGTTTTTTGCCCTCCCCAAGCCTCCATGTGCACCCTTCACTTACCTGCATCCAAAATGGGCAGCATGGGGATTCCTGGGAGAGGAGGGGTGAGTGAGGCCAGCCAGGAGTGGGATTTGGGGGTTCTTCGAACTGCAGAGAATCTTAGCTAGGGGCTCTCTGGAACTCCTACAAACCCCCAGTAGCCCACCCCTGGTAATAGGTCAATGTTGTGATGTCTATAGACCGCACTGTCCTCTAGTGGAGTCTTCCTATATTTATCCTGTTTGGAACAACAATCTAGTAGACTAATATAGTGGAAGTAATATTCAGTCGTGGAAAATTAAGCACAGATAATCTGAAAGCCACTAGTTAAAACAGAACCTATGAACAGAAGATGAGTAAGCAGAGGTTGTATCCATTCCTGATTTCTGGAACCAGAAGTGTTCAGAACAGAATTCAAAGCATCCACCGGTATCCATGGAACAGCTTCAGCCTATGGGAGAATATCTCAGAGTGTTTTTATCCAACATGTTTGTAATGAATTATATTAAGGAAGGGATTCTTTGCCATGCTTGAATTTTTCACTGTCTCTGCTCCTAGGAGAGATCTAGGGATCAAATGGACAATCAGTATTGAAAAGAGTACTAAAGTGGACACCTTGAATAGAGCTGTGGAAATTTTTGTTCTGTTTCTGTGTCTCAAGTAGTGAGTAAGGGCAAGGGTGTGGGCATGGCTTAGTTGGTGAGCGTGGCTTGGTGGTCATGTGACTGGGTGGATGTGGCTTGGTGGTCATGTTATTGGCTGGGTGTGGCCAACTCAATATCACTCACATCGAGGCACGCATCTCCTTGCCTGGCCTCTCATGAATGTGGGCATGCTGCAACAGTCATAAGTATGAAAAATGGTTATAAGTCACTTTTTTCAGTGCCACTGTAACTTTGAATGGTCACTCCACATAAGCAAAGTACCAGCAAAGGAGGAAAAATAAAACTCCAGAGAAGTTCCAGAGACAGGAAGCCTAGTCCTGCCAAGAATGTAAAAAGGGTTTGACAGAGAGGCAGTTTCTGTAAGCAACACCAGAATATTTCCTTCCTGCCTTCCTTGCAGGATTAGGCCAGTAATTTCTTTTAATAACCGGTTCTCTGAACTGCTTAGAATGTTAACAACCGGTTCTAGCGAATAGGTGCGAACTGGTAGAATCCCATCCCTGAGTAGGGTCTCAAAAGCCTCCCACTTAGGGTCCAAAAGTATTTCAGCATTTTAAAATTCCTCATGTAGTCCTGTTTGGTGGGCCGCTGATGTTATTGGACAAAATAACAATGGACATCAGGATGCAGTGAAAATAAAGTGGTAGGTTAGAAATTCGACAGAAATTCTATACCCTCATTTTTTAAAACGTCCCAGACAACCCCTTCCCACAGTAATTTTATTTTGAGAAAGTGATAAAAGCAATAAACCATGATTAGCTATAATATGGTTTTCTTTACTTTGTTTTAGTGTGCATGAACCCAGATAATGTGGTTTATGAAACATAGTTCCTGGCTTATTGGTGTGTGGGTCCAAGAAGTTATGATTTGTTCAGTCTTTCATTTCTGTGGAAATAAATTATGCCCTGAGTTTATATCTGGAAGTTAGAAATGTATTTATTTCAGAAGCCAGATATTTGTAGAGATAAGAGGGGTGGGGAGGGAAAAAAACCTCTTGCCCACAATCAGGCATTGTACAATTTAGTCTGAATAAAAAGCTTATGAGAGAAAATCAAAAGATAACATTGCAGACAAAAATGAAAGAACTGATAAATGCTGGCATTCAAATGATAAACACAGTTTTGAAAAATATGGTCTGCAAGAAACAGTGAACTCTTATTTGAAGATTTTGGTAGTATTCATATATCTCCATTAATCTCAGTCTGAGCATATATTTCCTAGGAAGGAAGAATATTTTACTCATGGTGGATGGGTTCTTCTGAGAACACAAACATTTTACTGCTATGTTTTCCTTCTTTATTGGGAGTAAGATCTACTATTTTAAATTGGAATAAGCTAAAGGTAGGTAACCTTTCAACAGAGATGACAGAACAGGATAGATGTATCAGGGAAAAATATTTTTAATATGTGTCAGGGTATTGATTAAGAGGTGACCAGGTGATGCAAAGATGGGAATGAGTCAGCAAGGTTTTTGGCTGTTATTCCTTTAAGAGCCTGTATAAACAGAAGAGGCCCTGTTAGGACATCTGTCTGTCTCTTTCTCTCTCTCTGTTTGTCTATCTGTCTGTCTCTGTCTGTCTGTCTGTCTGTCTGTCTGTCTGTCTGTCTGTCTGTCTGTCTGTCTGTCTGTCTGTCTGTCTGTCTGTCTGTCTGTCTGTCTGTCTGTCTCACTCTCTTTCTGTGTTCTTCCCTGCTGTAACTTGCTGCTTGTTTGACTTCTGTCTATAGTATATGAATATGTAGTATATATTCTTTTCTAGAGAAAACCATTATTTATTACAAATCCGTTTGTTATTGCTCCTGGGTTATCTCACATAGTAATGCTGTATGCACTCTGACAATATACATATATTAGGGAAATGGCAGATGATTTGGATGTTTTCAGCAATTACACACTCCAATTACTGAGGCAGAATAATATGTGAAACACAGGCACAAGTGGTTTTAGACTGCTCCATATATCTTCAGGCAACGCTGAGTAAATCTATCTGGGAATTTTCCCCTTTCCTCACCTCAATAAATAAAAAATAAAAATATCACATATTGTCTGTCTTCCAAAAGCTTATGGTAGGTAATCGGAAGTCTTTGCAGGATGAATTTTCAGGGAAAGGAACAGAGAAAACTAATAATATATCCTTGCTATGTACCATTGAACGTTTTAAGCATATTTAAGAGCACAAATATATCCTTGCTATGTACCATTGAACGTTTTAAGTATATTTAAGAGAACTTTTATCTGATTTTCAGCTGCTCATATCTGCAGCATGTCTTTGTATTCTAGAACTAAGCAATACTTTAGCTGCTATCGGGTAAAGGGTACTCAGCTGCCATGGGCTTGCAGAGCTCAAAATAACACATTTCTTTTGAGCATGTCTAATCAGACTGCCTGCAGAAATGGGAATGCATTTCCCACATGTCTAAATTTCAGCTCTTATTTGGCACACCTTTACTGTATGATGAATGCCTGCAGTAGAATATACTCCTCAGTGTAGAACAATGTTTCTCAAAGTTGGTTACTTTAAGAGGTGAGGAATTCAACTCTCAGAATGCTGGGAGTACCTGGCTGTGGAATTTGGGGAGTTGAAGTCCACACATCTTAAAGTTGCCAACTTTGAGAAACACTGGTATAGAGAGATCAAATTGACCAGCTGGATATTCATTTTGACTGCAAATGATCTTATGTGGTACACTTCACTCCAGACTGAATGTAATTAGAGCAGAAGTTCAACATTATAAAGGAAAGTTATTTGCTTTTTCAATTGGTCAGTTGAGAACCAAAGTTTAATTATCTTGTGAACTGTGCTTATAAGCTAAGGAGAAAACAAAACAGATCTCCAGGATAACATTGCCAAAAAAGCATTAAGAGTTGTTAACTAAATTTGTGAAACTTCTTCTCTGGTAACATTGTACTGCAAACGAGGGCATACAAAACCTTTGCCAGACCAATTCTCGAAAACAGTTCAATTGCCCGGAATTCACACTGTATCATGGACATGAATACAACTGAGTCCAGAGGTATTTCACGAGAAGAGTACTCCATTCCTCTGTTTGCAACAGAATACCTTATGCTACCAGGCTTGAAATTTTGAACCTGGACAACCTCGAACTACACCGCCTATGGTCTGATCTAAGTTTAGTACACAAAATTGTCTGTTACAACGTCCTATCTGTCAATGACTACTTCAGCTTCAACTGCAGTAATTCACGGGCAAACAATAGATACAAACTCAAAGTAAACCTCTCTAAACTCGATTGCAGAAAATACGACTTCAGCAACAGAGTGGTCAATGCCTGGAACTCACTACCTGATTTTGTTGTTACATTCTCAAACCCCCAAAACTTTAACCTTAAACTGTCTACCATGGACCTCACTCCATTCCTAAGAGGTCTGTCAGGGGGCATGCATAAGCACACCAGCGTGCCTACCGTCCCTGTCCTACTGTTCCCATTTATTTATTCATATTCATTTATTATGGATATACTTATAACTGTTTGTACTTATATGTTTATATGTTATATTCATACTTATACTTGTTTTCTCATACATGCTTGACAAACAAACAAATTAAAAAAAACAAAAAAACACATCCTTTTGCAGTAAAATGTTACCTTGCTCTGGAAATAGCAAGGTGCTGTCATTTAATTTGGCTACTCTTGTCATTCATTCATTAAGAGCTCAATTTATGGCCATTTGAAACCACAGATTAAGGGAAAAACAAGAGTGGGAAGGATATTTGTCTTCTTAGATTTGAGCTTTTTTTTGCCTTCCTCCTCTCTTAAAACCACAAGTCCACTTTAGACAGGAGTAACTGCAGTGTTTGCAAATTATAGTCATGTGGAGTTAGCTAAACTCCATCCCCAACCACAATCTGATCACAAGACATCCTGTGTGGGATTTTTTTTTCAATTTGTAACAACGCTTCAGAATTTCCCAGCGTTTAATCTATCTTTCATTCTCCAGATGTGATAGAATCCTTAGGAGTAAGCCTGTACTTTTTTTATCTGAGCTGAGTAATGTTCTCTTGCAAATGCTCAGAGTTAAAAGTTTCTCAGTAATTGTGGCCATCCTCCACACTTTCACAAGAACTTCAGGGCCCAACCAATGATAAGCCATTCACAAAAGCAAAACAGCAGGCAACAAATACTCTTTCTGATACCATTATGCTGATTTAGCATACAGTGGAATGGGTTGGGCTTCATTTCAAGGGAAATTAATCAGTTGGGTTGGATAGCTTTTGAAATTTTAGCTTTCTGGGACTGGGTTGGAGAGAAATAACAGCTGACCCTCTTCAGAACATTTTTATACATTCATTTTTCTAAATAAATGAAATTGTTTTGAGATCTCACAAGTCTTTCTAAGGCAGTCTTTCTTAACCTCTTGTCTTCAGCATGTATTGTGGCTGGCTGGAAATTGTGTGTTGTGTCCTCAAAGCACCTGAAAAAGCAGCAAATCAGTTAAAAAACCCTTAACAAAACAAAAGACCTCAGTTGTAAGACATTTTATTATGGTTTTGAAAATCTATCTATCTATCTATCTATCTATCTATCTATCTATCTATCTATCTATCTATCTATCTATCTAATCTATCTATATTTAAAGGTTGCATTCTTCTGTCTTATATAGAAAAAATCAGAAAATCTGCTTGTCTTAATTTCCTGTACTGGAAATTTAATATGTGTTGTGTACAAAGTTAGTACCCACCCCTCTCCTAGAAGAATGAAATATTGTGGGAAATATTAAAAAGGAAGAATATTATATTTCCCTAAAGGAGAAATATGCCCTTGGAGAGCAGCCCCCACCTTTGTTAATAGCCCCAGTAGGACTGGGCCAGCCTATCTACAAGATAAAAGATATTCAGCCTCAAGGTGATGGGATTAACCCTCACTCAAGATCCAAACCAGGACAAAGCCATTAAAACACAATAAGAATTGCCCAACACCCTTTCAGAACACAAGCTTCTTCACTACATCATCCCCCAGCAAGCTCCAACCAAACCTGGGAGCTCAGACAACCTCAGCTATGACCCTTGCATGGGCCCATGGGAGTCTGATTAAAGCCAATAGAATAGATTTCTGGAACAAGAAGCTCAAGGGCAATGACCAAAAAAAGGTATAAATAACCCTCACTCTCCATTCCATGTGGTCAGCTACTCAGAAGATGCTTGGTGGTTGTGCTTCACCATGTTGGAAGAATTATCCTTCTGGGTTCAGTTCCAAGTGGGGAAAAAAGACACTGGAAACATGGAGGCTGTTTGGAAGGTTTAATGGTGGACAGGACCACATGGCCTGAAGCTCCAGAGTAAAAAAGAAGGATGATCACATGCTTCAAGATGAAGGAAGAGATCAAGAAAAGAGTGAAGTGCTGAGAGTGCCTGGGTTTTATAACCTTTGTTGGGATTTGAATTGGAGCTTGTATTCTGACTGGTTGTCAGACTACTTCCATGAGGCCATGCAGAAGGCAACTGTCCTGAGTTCCAGGCTTAGTTGAGCTTTCCTGGATGATGATGCACTGAAAGGGCTTTCGAGCAATTGCTTTTGGCTTTACTTGGAGATCTTTGTTATGTAAAATATTCTGGACCAGGCCTTAATGCCCACCTATAAACAAAGGTGGGAATGAGCTTCTGCTTCTGAGGTGATGTTCTGCTTCTGAGTTCTACTTTTTTAGGGAAATATTCTGCCTTTTTAATATTTCCTAGATATTTCATTTTTCTTGAAGAGGGGTGGGTTCTAACTTCCTACAATTATTAAACCATCATTCCAATCAGGTTCCATGTTTCTAGTGTCTTCTCCCTGCTTGGAACTGAACCAGATAGATATTTCTTCCAAACAGTTTTTGTCTGGAGGTTTGCTGTCCTAGCAATTTATAGTATCACCTGGCCCATTGTTGTGACAATGTAAGATGTCACGGGCATTGTACAGCCCTGCCAACTCTCACGGTTCTGCTGTGAGTCTCACAATTTTTGTCATTTCTCACGGTCTCACGACAAGGCTCCTCAATCTCACACCTAATTTAAAAATGCTTTTTTTTTTTTTTCAAATTTGGAGGTCAGCTTATACGCGCATAAATCTGATTCTCACACAAACGACATGACGCCACTTCTCAGATCACGCAATATCGATATTACCATACAGTCATATATACATACAGCACATTTCTTTTCACTCTGGGGCCTCCATTTTGCTTTTTCTACACCGGATATTAACACGCTCTGATTGGTTAGTTATTCACATGACGTGAATCTCACTCTTTTTTATAGAATCTCCAGATTTTTTTTCATGCGTCTCCAGATTTTCCTTTATCAGGGGTTGGCAGGTCTGATTGTATTAAGGTCTGCAGACATCCAGATTCAAGTGTAGTCATAGAAATGGAAATTTGCTGGATAATTCTGAGTCAGTGTTACAGAAAAGATAGAAAATAGTAGCCAAAATGTATTATATGGATTGATGAAGCTATACATTAGAAGCTGGAGGATGTTCTAAAATTAAACACTGGTGAATGCAGCCTCTGAAATTCCAACAGGTTCAGATCTTGATCTCAAATTGATTAAACATATAAGCCACTGGATCAAAGATAGTTCTTGGGAACTTATTTATTTAGTATAGGGTAACCAGATGATCATCTTGGAAACAATCTGATTGGAAGGGGAGAATTAAAGTTATTCCTTAAAGATGATTGTCTAAGCCAGGGGTCTTCAAACTTGACAGCTTTAAGACTTGTGGACTTCAACTCCCAGAATTTTCCTCCAGTCATATTAGTTCAGGAATTCTGGGAGTTAAAGTGCACAAGCCTTAAACTTGCCAAGTTTGAAGACCTTTGATCTAAACAAGGATTATAGGTTTGATGGGTCCTTGGTGCTCTTTGAGCTTGGTTGTTAAACACTAGCACTGATGAGGTTTACCTACTTTGGGTAATAAAACATCTTCAAGAAAATAACCAAGCTCAGAGAGTACCAAGGACTCCTCATTTCAACTCTGAGCTAAAAATATTCTCCTTTATTGGTAACTATAGGTTTGGAATGTCTCAAACATACTTTGATGATTTTCTGTATAATAGTCACCTTGTGTTTTCCCCCTTTTGAATAAATCCAACCATGCTTAAGCAGTCTGTCAAGAGTTTAATCAAAGTATCATTAATAATCATTTGGCTTACTCTTTTTGAAGATTAACAAAATGGAAATGGAGGAAAATAACCTCCAATGTTTTATTCAATGGTGCATGTTTATAAAGCATAAGAAATATAACATTTCTTATGAAAACATTATTAAGGAATAACATATAATCTTTTAAGAAATAAATGATAATACAATCATTCAAGATTATGGCATTTCTATACTAAATTGTACAAGCCATGATCTAATTGTTCCTAGTATTCGAAAGATAGTCATTTGGGTATTTTGTTTTGCTTTTAAACCTACATTTCATTTGAAAGGGTTGTATCATAGCCACAATATATCTCTTCCCTTGGCCGGAAAAAAAATATATCTAATGATTTACTTGCTGCAGAGTTATTGGTAGAATACCCTGCCATAGATGTTTCCTTTGAGAATGGAATGTACAGGTTGTATTGCAAGCTAATGACCTATCACTAACACCAAAAATCCTCCAATAGGATATGATGTCTAGATTTGCTGCTTTTAATCAGTGTAGCTCATATTTTAACTCAGTAGATAAGTCTTTATTGTAAGGGAAGAAAGTTTTCATCATATGTTGATATAATATTGGCTGCAACGGCCTACACAGCATCATAGTGGGGCCAGTGTGAAGAACATTTTGTTCAGCTTCAGGAAATAGCTGAAACCTACACTTTACATGTAGAAGCCCAGTGAAAATAGAGCTGTAACTGGGGGTGGAGGAAGGGATTTGCTTAGACAGGTCATATATAAACACTATGGAGCTGAAAACCTCAGAGATTGCAATTGTTTTGTGCAACAAATATTCACTGGATAAGAAACGTAAGATAATTTGCTCACTAGGACATTTTAATATTTGTGCCTTTGACAAGATTGCTCACTTCTGAGAAAGATATGCAATGGGATTCAGTAATGTTCCTTAAAAAAGAATAAAGGTCATAGTGAGATGGATTTCACAAGCTGTAGATGCTATTAAGTGTGTATTAATTTATGTCTCTTTTCTTCCATTTAATGTTTATATAAACATGTGTACAGTGAATAAAATGACTTTGAAATAAAGGGAACCCCATTTGGGAACCCCAAATGAAATGGACTAGTTAAAGTTAATTTTCAGTAGATTATAATGGCAGCAAATTTATAAATGAGTTATCAGTTTGTAAATGCCTTGTAGAGAAACTGCTGCTAAGTTAGATACATTTAAAATGGATTTTAAGACTCTTGGAACATTAGATTGTGAAGAGCTATAAGAATTTACGTTGCATCTATTAGCTTGACATTAGCAAATACAGTAGAACCCCTGGTCATGACCACAGGGGTGGGATTCAAAAATCCCAGCAACCGGTTTGCTGCCTGGTTGCTGGGTGGACATGGCCATGGTGGGTGGGGCCTACCAAAACTTCTGTTTCTGGCTTCCAGTGGGCCTCCAGAGCCTGGGGGAGGCCATCTTCCCCCTCCCAAGAGTCCAGAGGCCTCCCCTGGGTCTCTGGGAAATGAAAACAGCCTCTCCTGGCCTCTGGAGGCCCACTGGAAGCCGGAAATCGGCCTATTTTGCCGTTTCTGATTTTTCCAGGAAGGATGTTTTTTGCCCTCCCAAGCATCCAGAGGCCTCCCCCAGGCCTCTAGGAGGGCGAAAACAGTCTCTCCCAGCTTCTGGAGGCCCACTGGAAGCTGAAAACAGGCCCATTTCTAGACCTTCAGAAGACCCATTTTCCCCCTTCCAGAGACTCCATGCGGACCCTTCACCTTCCTCCATCAAAAATGGGCCCCTCCTGGGAGGGGCGGGATGGGACAGGAGGAGTGGGGCCAGCTGGTCAGTTGAAATATTGGTTCAGAGAACCAGCTATAACTTTAACATCCGGTTCGCCTGAACAGGTCCAAACCAGTAGAATCCCACCTCTGCATGACCATAATTTGTTCCATAACTTTGGTGATTTCTTCATCTAATGTTTCATTTTGGGGAATTTCTGGGTCAGGGGTGATGTTGGAACGCCACCTGAGTATATATTTGTGACCAGATTCAAAAATTTTGTAAATTTTTTGGTCGGAACACAATTTTGTTGTAGTTAGAAGCGTTCGTGACCAGAGATTCTACTGTATACCATTCTTCTAAATACCAGTTGCTCTTGAGCAACAAAGAGATAATGGATTACTTTTTGGCTGTTAGCTGAATAACCCAGAGATACATGATTGGTCACTGTAGGAAGAAGAATGAAGGAGAAGATAGATATTTTGACAAGCAACATTGTTCTGACTCTTCTTTCTATCCTGAACTTTATTCAGAGAAAACTATCTTAGATGTTAACATTGTTTGCTGACATAAGCTCAGCAATTGTACACATCCAAATTTGCTACTGGTATTCTTCTATTTTCCCCTACTCTTATATTAGATGAATATGAATTTTTGTCAGATATTGATTGCTAAAACTTTCATTGCATAACTGTCACTTGCATAATAAAATGTATTGTCCCAATATTGTCTTTTCCTGGGTTATAAATATAAATTCCTATGCAAAACCATTGCAAAATGTGAAAAGAAAAATGGGTATATGTTGGGTGAGTGGATGAATAGACGGTGGACTCAACTGAAAAGAGAAATATGTGAATACTACTCTTTCTTGAAGAGCAGTTGTTACTTTTAATCTGAATAATACCCTGGTCAGCTGCATTGATTGACAATGACTTGATTTCATTTGGTCTTTGGCTGTACAGTTGTTCGAGAAGCTTTACCAAAAAATGCCTGCAGGGATTCTTAGAGGGGGTCAATAGAGAACCTGTTATTTTGTCAAACCACTTCAGCATCTGGGATGAAATCAATCAACAGAGAGTCAAAGGTAACACTCTCATTGATTTGCAACAGGCCTGTGTTTATATATACTATTAAAACTGGACATGGAATTATAAATGAGTATTGGGTCACCTTGAAATTAATGAGAATGTATTATTTAGCAGCTGATATGCCAAGGCCACTTTTCACTGATGTGGAAAATGTTCAAATGTTTTCCTTGAGCTTTCTATTTTTTATTCATAGGTTAGGAAAGTTATTGGAAAGTTTTGCTGTCTAGTTGAATGGCCTTTGCTTCTTGCCTCCGATAATATTAGACATAACTTAAAAAAAAATAAGCAGATTTTCAAATCACCCTAAAACAGCCTTGTAACATGTAAGGAGTATTCAACTCTATAGATGCCAGTCTTGTACTTTCCATTGTCCTCAGATATCTTTTTGTCTTACTGCAAAAATATTCCCCTTCTTCAGTGTATATGGTTTGTAGAGACAGCTCAATCAAGTCCTTGAGACTGAAACATTTGAGTTTAGCTAGTCTAGAAAAAAGAAGGTGGATATGATGGCAGTATTCCAGAATTTGAGAGACTGCCACAAAGAGGAGGGTGTCAATTTATTTTCCAAAGCACCAGAGGGCAAGACAAGAAACAATAGATGGAAACTAATCAGGGAGAGAAGTAGTGGTGGTATTCTACTGGTTCAGCCCAGTTCTACGGAGCTGGTAGCACCAATGAGCAGCGGAGACCAAATCAGTTCTCTCCAACGCTCTGCTGTTATTTATCTTTTTTCTTCCTTTCTTAAGATAAGGAATGAACACATTCCTTTTCTGCTCCTTTCTTTTTCTGCGAATGAAATCCAGCTGCTTTCTATTTCTTCTCAATTGTGTTTAAAATAGAAAATTACTATAATTAATGCCAGAGGTGAGACACAAAGAGTTTGTCACTTCGTTCAATTTCTTGCCCTCATTTGCTTCTTTTAAACAAGCTAGCACATTCTGTCCTGAGATTTGGGCTTCTGAGTTCCATTCCCCTTTTCCTTTCTTTTCCAAATGTCCAACATTCTACTACAAATGATCAAAATTTCAATGCAATGATCAACAACTGTTCTTCAGGCACTGTGTTTGAGGTCCATTTTTAGAATTCTTCCAGGTGGGTTGACTACAGACTTTTATCTGTGTTTCTTGATAATTTCCCATCCAAGTACCAACCAAGGCCCATCCAGTTTAGCTCTGGTTGGCCAAGATAAACTAGATGCTGTTACATGCAGAGCCATTTATTGTAACTTATTATTTTAGTTTATGCATTTAAATATTTTGCAGTAGATAAATTATAATGATAGCCAAATTGGTATAATGATCGAGAAAGTCAGGCTAGAAACTGGGAGACTATGAATTTTATTCCTGACTGAGGCATGAAGCCAACTGGGTGACCTTGGGCCAACCACTCTCTCTGAGTCCTAGAAGAAGGAAATGGCAAACCACTTCAGAAATGTTGGCAAGAAAACTGTAGGGACTAATCCAGGCAGTTGCCGGGAGTCAGAAAGCACAATAAATACACAGATATATAATTTACTCAGTGGAATTGAACACAGAATGTTAGAACAAAAAGCTGTCTGTGCTTACATGGGACAAGTTTATTAAGCCCATGTCACACTGCCCAACGGATGCAAAAAGGACACAGCGGATGCAAAAGACACCGAGACGGATAGTAGGTCGAAATGGGTTCCTCTTTATGTTATCAGCGTCCTCTAGCAAGGGAGTGGGAAAAAAGATCTACCAGTAACGAGCAGGCGGACACAAAGTGGATTGCTGCGAGATAACTGAATGGCCCATCGGGATGGAAGCGAGATGAGAGTGCGTATGGCACAGTACGGCGTCGAGGGCCTTCCGGGGGGCTCAGAAAAGCGGACGCGGAACGGATGAAGCGGATGCAGAGCAGATGCACAGCGGAAGAAGCGGATGCACAGCGGAGTGCACAGCCGAACCCTAACGGATGCCTGGCGTTAATTGCACATTGGGGGGGGATGCATTGCGTCCAGCCCCGCAGATATAAATGGAAGCAGCTCGGAAGCAGGTCCATTCAGAGGAAAGACCTGCTGCCAGACACAATCGACTGCCTTGGCCTGTCCTGCCTGCATGTCTGCCTGCCAGCCTTGCCTGGCCAGCCTTGCTACCAGCCTTGCTGCCAGCCTCCCTGCCAGCCTTGCTGCCAGCCTGCTGCAAGCCTTGCTGCCAGCCTGCCTGCAAGCCTTGCTGCCAGCCTGCCTGCAAGCCTTGCTGCGAGCCAGTCTGCCTGCCAGCCTTGCTGTCTGCCTTCCTGCCAGCCTTGGTTCTGTCTGCCTGCCAGCCTTCCTGCCAGCCTTGGGTGCATGCCTCCCTGCCATCCTTGGTGCCTGCCTTGGTACCAGCCTTCCCACCAGCCTTGGTGCCTGCTTGCCTGCCAGCCTTCCTGCGGAGCCTTGGTGCGCCTGCCTCCCTGCCAGCCTTCCTGCAAGCCTTGGTGCCTGCCTGCCTGCCAGCCTTCCTGCCTGCCTTGTGCCAGCCTCCCTGCCAGCCTTCCTGCCAGCCTTGGTTCCTGCCAGCCTCCCTGCCAGCCAGCAACCCCCACAACCATGCGGAAGCACAGACAAGCCTCAGCCATCTGCTGCCAGCCCTGGCAAGAGGGACAGGGCTATCATCCCGCCTCCTGGCCCTGCACTCTGGTCTGCTGGGGTTTTCTGCAGCAGGGCTCGCTCTTCTGGGGCTGGGCTTCTGCTGCTTCTGCTTTCTGGAGGAGCTGATGAGCAAGCACTCCAGCACCAGCCACCTCCACAGCACCTGCCCTTCACCCCTGAGACTGAGCACCAAGAGGAGTACCAGAGACTCATTTTTGTCTTATAGCTTGTTGTTGATAAAGTCTATTTTTGATTCACACAGCTTGCTCATATTCTTTTTTTAAGTAAAGTCTTGGTGGAAACTTTTTAGAAATGGTTTTAAGCCTTTGCATGCTTGTGGGATGAGGTTGCAGTGGAGATGGGCCAGGATACCTTTTGGGATGGGTATTAGCTGTGGGATAGATAAACCGTCCAGTGCAAGCATAGTGGGACTGTATGGTCCACCCCTCCCAGCTGCCACACTTTGGCCTTTTATTATCAATAATAATGTAATAATCATCCCCACATGTCAACACAAACACAACTCTTTATTAAATGCCCTGTTCATTGTAGGCCCACCCAACATACATGGCCCAATCTCATCAGTGTGATGAGACAGGCTGAAGGAAGCATCCATTAATCCATCTACCATCCTGTCTTGCCACTCCATTGCTCAGCTGGGGAGTTGCACCAGTGTCTCAGGAGGTTGCGCTGCTTCTTCGCTCCATGGTGAGGCTCTGTTGGGGGCCTTGCACATCCTGAGTGTCTTATCAGGTTTCCGCCCTTGCCTTCCATTCCCAGGGCTCCATGTCCCCATTGCCTTGTTGGAGGTCCATGAGCCTGTTCTGCAAGACTGGGTAGCGGTGCGCATGAGATTTGCAGGATGCACGCAAGCTTCCATGATTCCTCCCAACGGGTCCTCCTGGCGATGCTGCAATGGTGGTGAGAAGTACCTGGAACCTGTTGGCACAGGATGCCAAAGGCATTGTCCACCACCCGCCTTGCCCTGGACAACCTGTAGTTGAAGATCCCTCTCTTCATGGGGTGAGGAGTTTGGAAGGGTAGGGCTTCATGAGAGGTAGGTTGTGAGGAAGAAGGCGTCATCCCCACGATGAAGTAGGGCACATCTTGTGTGTTGTTGGGCAGGGGTTCTGGATCGTGGAAGCCCAGGATGAGGTTGCCCTCCAGCTCCTCTTGAGGTGACTGGCGTTGTATACCTGGGCATCTGAAGATGAGCTGTTCCTGAAGCATCGATGTACATGAACTTGTAGTCAGCATCGACCATGGCGAAGAGGATGATGCTGAAGAAGCCTTGGAGTTGAAATAAGTGGAGCCTGAGTTGTTGGAGATTTGCAGGCCATTGCTTGCCATCTATGGCTTCCAACGGTGTGTGGTAAGTTACACTTCTGATACCACTGCTCTGCAACTTTCTTCCAGCCTTCTTCAGTGAGGGGGTACTGGAGGAGCTCCCCCTTGTATTCTTTGATGATGGCCTGCACCACTTCTCTGACCACAATGCTGATGGTGTTGGATGGCACCTCAGCCGTATGCATGCTCCTGTAGGAGGTTCCTGAGGGCCAGGTGGTGCAGAGTGAGTGCCACCTTGAGCCCAGGTTCCAGGCTGGGCCGGAAGCTGGTGTTTGCCTTGGTCAACCTGGGTGTCAGGCACTGCACAACTTCATCAAACATGGCTGGTGGCATCCTCATGAAGTTCTGGAATGCCCGAGTGTCTTAACTCCTGAGCTCACCATCAGCTTGTTGTACAGTCCGTCCTCTGCTCTTCTGGCGAAATCTTCGGATCCAGACTCTTTTTGGGTGGCTCCTTTTTTCTCTGCGGTAGAGTTCACAGAGCCTGCAGATGGCTTCGCACTGTTGCAGAACGATGGTGGCTGCCGAAAGGACTTTGTTGCAATCCACAGTGGACATGACTGGATGCTGTGGAAGAGCAAGAGGCAGACGAAGGCTGCAGAGGTCTGCACCGCTGGGCTGCTGTTCTGAAAGTGAGATGCAGGCGAGTTGCTCCCCCTTTTTATAGGCAGCGTAGGTGTCCCTTTGCTCCTCATAGGCATCCTCTAGGCATCCTCTAGGCATCCTGCAGACATCCTTAATATCCAAGATAGGTTCCTCTGCTGCGAACGTTTTTTCCATTTTAAATGCTTTGTTTCCATTCTGCATCCGCTAGGCATCCGTTCTGCATCCGTTTCTGCGTCCGTTCTGCTTCCTCCCTGCGTCTGGGCGGATGGAGTTCGTGGATGCGTAACGGACGCCTCGCGCGGATATAGCGATGCAGAATGGATGCAGAACGGATGCATAGCGGAGTGCGTAGTGGAATGCAGAACGGAACGAACTGGATACATTTTTCCGCGCAAAAGTTTTAGGCAGCCCAAAACTTTCTGAGAGAAGGACGAAACAGTCAATAGACGGATGCTGGACAGATAGAGAGGAACAAAACGGAGGCAGTGCGTACAGCATCGTGTTTTCGAATGGATGGCAAGGTTTTTTGTCCGTTTTACATCCTCTTTGCATCCGTTGGTTCAGTGTGACATTGGCTTTAGGGCTATCTGATCTGGCTACAAATTTTACAAAACCATTAGAGGGCAGGAAAGAGATACACAGAAAACGGTAGTGGTTGTCTGAAATTTTGGAAGTTAGATCTGGTTGTTCTGATGGTTATGTAACAAACCTAAATGCTGTTAAATGGTGATTATATTAGACACAAAGAATCTTGAGAATTGTACAAATAAAAATATAGTTCTCATCATTCAAAATAATTTAAGAAAGAACAACTCTAGCATATTTCTTCAGCTTCAACCACAATAATACACAGGCAAACAATTGATATAAATTCAAGGTAAACCGCTTCAAACTTGATTGCAGAAAATACGATTTCAGCAATAGAGTGGTCATTGCCTGGAATGCTCTACCTGATCCCATTATTACAGCCTCAAACCTTCGCAGCTTCAATCTCAAACTGTGTACTGTGAACCACACCCCTTTCCTAAGAGGTTTTGAAAGGGAGCATGCATAAGCACACCAGTGTGCGTAACGTCGCTATCTTACTGTCCCTATTTATCTGTATTTATTTACTTTGCTCCTGTTTATGTTCGTACCAATACTTTTTATCTTGTACATGTTTGACAAACAAATAAAATAAAATAAATAAATAAATTTCAGATGAGGATAAACCATGGCTGGTAAATTAACTAGACATTTAAGTTGGTGGTTTGACATGGTATGTAGCTGTTTTTTGTAAGATGGTTATTTCAAGTCATTATTTGCTTGGGCTCGCTAATGCAAATCTGATATAAAGAACCTAAAAAAAATATCCATGTTGTTTGTCTACACTTTTGCAGCTTGAAAATGGGCTAAGCACATGCAAATCCACTAGCCAAAACTTTTCTTGTTTTTGTGATGAATATTTAGTAGGTTCAACTAGGTGCCTGATGGACACTAGTAGGCTTCAGAGAAAAGCCCCTGTCACACAGCACCAACGAATGGAAAGAGGATGTAAAACGGAGAGAAATACTTGCCATCCATTGGTTAACATGATGCATCCGTTCTGTACTCACTATGTCCATTTTTCATCCTCTCTATCCATCCAGCATCCGTCTACTGACATTTCATCCGCTCAAAATGTTTTGAGCTGCACAAAACTTTTTGAGCGGAA
>BHFT01042589.1:0-17776 GCA_004320025.1 Laticauda laticaudata
AGTTTGATTTCACAGAAGTGTGATTGACTTTGAGTTACATTGTGTTGTTTAAGTGTTCCCTTTATTTTTTTGAGCAGCGTCCATTGTAATTCAGAATTCTGAATGTTTCAGTTTGAGACAGGGGGAGAAACCTCTTCCTTTCTGCCCTCTGCTTCTATACCTTTATTTGTTCATCTAATTTCAGTACAGTCTCTACTAATGCCTGTATGTTCCATGACCTATCATCATCTTTCTGACATTACTTTCTTCTTTTTTCCCCATATATCCATTGGCTCTTGGAAAAGTGCTATGCTCACATATGCAGAAGAGACAAAATACATCCTCAAAATAATTTTTGAAGAATTCAAAAGCTTCAAAATAGTATACATACTATTTGTGTTGCATATGCCTGTTTACTTTCTTTTTCTACACTATTTTGCCCCCTTTTCTTTAGTTTCTGATTTAAGGCAGATAAAAATATGAATAGGGAGCCCAAGAACAGCCATTTCAGACTGATCCCACTGATAATCAAAAGCTGATTGACTTATATGATTCATTATCAATTTACATCAAGTTTTGTGAACAAATTGAATATTAATACATATATTGTATAATGAATATAGTACTGATACTTGTCCCTCAATTTCTCTCAAAATGTGTGAAGTATTCTTGGAGTCCTTTCAGATTTTTAAAGAATGCTTATAACCTTATTTTATTCCCGTCAAGTATAGAGGGACCAGGTACATCTTGTTTTCTTCTGCTACCCATCTGTGCACTCTTCCTGATTACCAAATTTTTTGATCTGAAAAAAGCTTACAAGAAGAGATTGTTTAAAGTTTCTTCTCCAGGGAGTAAATTGCACAGGGGAAGCTGGTGATCCTACTAATAAAAAACATGTTTTTACATTGATGACCATTTCATGAATTTCTTTTCAACTAAATTTCATTTTCATCAAATTGAAGAATGGTTTTAGAAAAGCAAAATAAACATGAACATGCTAGTTGTAAGCCAGTCTCAATTCAATGCAGTTCAAAATTAAGAGAGAAAAGTTTAAAAGTCATTCAACAACCACCTTTTAAAAATTTATTTGACAGTGATTCCAGAATTTATTACTCAAGTCAACACTGCACTGGAGAACATAAGCAGGAATATGATTCATCTGTTTGATGATAATCAATTTGTTGACATCTCTAAGAAGATTTATGACACAGTTCATGACATTAGATGTTCAGTTATGATGATTCGGGTAAGTGTTTGATTTTTTTCATTCATTTCTAATTAACAGATGTGTCATTAATATTGCTATGCAACTTTAATATGGGCAGAAACTAAACAAAAATAATGTAGAAATAGCAGTGTCAGTGGTATTTTTTTCAGTATAATAAAAAGTATTACAATGTTGCTGAATAAAAACATATTATTGCATCATGGACCTACTATATCTACTACAGGTAAAAGAAATGCGCTGTAAATTTCTTCTCTATGTCCCAGGACTTTTCTCGTTTCTTTAAAGATATATTGTAAGTAAACAAGGATGGGAAATAGCACTTCAAACTGTAAATGTACATTATTTCTAAATACTCCCCAGGTGCAATCAGTATGTGGATATGGCAGAGGCTATCCTGCCCTTATAGTAAAGTCAGTCTCTTGGATTCAAATACCCACAGGCCAAGCACTGGGCCAGAGTTGTATTCACTCCCAGCAGCATGGTGCTTGAATCTGAAAATTGGTGAATAGTCTTCTCTGATGTCCCAAAGATATTTGTTTCAAAAGTCAACTGGACTTTCTGTTTTTTCTTTGAAGACATTTTGCTTCTCATTCAAGAAGCTTCTTCAGAGTCCAGTTGACTTTTGAAAAAGTATCTCTGGGACAACCATGACCTGAATGACTGAGAATCTCCATAGACACTCTTCTCTGATGTACATTGAAAGACAAACTGGTGGGGCTACATTAAGGTAAACAGAATCTGAGTCTGAGAAGAGTCTGAAGTAAACAGAATCCAAGTCTTTCCCATGCAGTCATTTATTTGAAAACAGGCTCCTACTCCAGCCTTCTGTTCCATTTCACAGAAAGCAACAGCAGTATGCAGCAAAGAAATAGCTAAACCTTAAAATGTGAAGCCCTTTATAGCAGTGGTTGCCAACCGGTGGGCCGGGGACCACTGGTGGTCCACAAGAAAATGTTGGTGGTCCAACAGAGAAATGTCCCCACCACAAAGTACTTCCCCCAAAGCAATTAATCCAGGCTGCTTGGGAACACAAGGGTGTGCCGTGCACATGGCCTGTTGGAACACAAGGCTGAGCTACTCACATGGCCTGTCCACCCACTGGCCCCCACCCTTTGGCTGAGTGCAAACCTTACCTTGGGTAGAGCCACACAAACTGGAACTGGAAGGTAAGACCAATGGTGAGGGAGGGAAATCCGCCCCGGGGTGGCTTGCTGACATTGGTAGGAAAGTCGGTGTCATATTCCAGAACTTCAGTAGTCACAAGACTAGCCCTTTAGTCATCCCAGAGAGACCCTTCCAGTCCATGGCAGGTTGGTGCACCTGGGTGAAGGAGCAGTTGCTCCAGGATGACCAAAGGACCAGTCCTGTAACTACTGCAGCTCTGGAATATGGGACCGACTTTCCCACCAACGTCAGTAAGCCACTGTCAGTCAAAATTCATATTAGTGGTCTGTGGGATTTAAAATTATGTGTTTGGTGGTCCCTGAGGTCCAAAAAATTGGCGACCCTTGCTTTATAGTGTAACAAGTAGGACCTTTCATCCTACTTCATTTCTCACTGCTTTTCATTGCTGCTCCCTTTTCTCATCCATGATCTTTCCTCATGGTTGTTCCATTTTCTATTCATACTTCTATCTTTTGAGTGCTATTTTCAGGTGCTCTGATTTTTCATATTTTTTTTTCTTTTTCCTGCACAAGCACATTCTTTACGAGATGCCACTGCAACAACTACTACAAATATAGAATGCCATTGCCTTGCTCCTCCTAGCTGACTTATAGGCACCCTCTGCAGTGTGTTCCTCAACCTTGGAAACTTGAATATGTGTGGACTTTATCTCTCAGGATTTCCCAGCCAGCATGCTGGGAGTTGGAATCTACACATCTCCAAACTGCAAGTGGGGAAACACTTTCTACACTTTCTTTGGGCAGCCCTGGACAAGCAAGGAAGAGCACCAGCTGGCTTAACTGTCTAAGGCAGAGTCAGAGATTCTGGACACCTAAGGATAAAGATATTAGAATCTTTAAATCCAGTAGATTCAATGCTAGAAGTGAATCCTTTGATTTTTTTTATATGTAAATTAGCTAGAGATGATAGGCAGGTTTAGTATGTTATTCATGCTTATAAAAGCTTTTTAGAAGTTTTATAGAAAAATAGATTCCTGCCTGTACATCAAAAAAACCAAATTATTTGCTAAATGACACATTTCTTTCAAGTACTGCACCCACATGAACGTAGTCAATGCAGAATGAACACTTTTATTATTAGATGAGCAAATTCATCAATGCATATTTCTAAGGAATGTTGACTTTCATCTCTGGAAAGAAAAACAAATTTTCCTTCTAAGAAACACATTTTAATTTTATCAGCATGCTATACAATGGTAAATATTTTTTGCACAATTTTTCTAAGAGAAGTTGCAAAATACTGGGCTGATGTAGTAGGGACTAAGTGACATTGAGGTTTTCAGAACCAAATGTATAAATATTAAATTTACACATGAAACAAACACTTCAAATAAACTGTTTACAGTTTTCTAAATGTTGTTATCACTGACTTTATAATCATATATTAGGTGCATTGGCCATTTTTTTTAAAAAAATTGCATAGTTGTAGTGTTTAGCAAAAGAATATGTAGCTATTTATTCGTATAAATGTGGTGAAGCCAAAAACATAGGAAAATTGTACAAAATGATTTAGAACAGAGTATATGAAAATGTGCATGCTTCAGTAAACACCCAGAAAACCTTTCTCACTCTCTCTCTGCCCCTTCAAATATTCCCAGCTGCACGCAAAGAGGATGCAAGAGCTTTTCTCAGATTGAAAAGAACTCTTGCTGTCATTGTCCAAAAAAATCAGCAGGCACAACCTGCCCTTCCTCCACCAAAAAGCCAAGCCATTATTTCCACCAAAAAGCAAAGCCATTACACATTTGTCTATGTGTAATTTGGTCATCTGAAAGTATTTGCCAGTGTCCTTCTGAGCAAATTGTTCTTAGGATTTACCACTTTCAGTCTAATCTGCTATAAGAACTCTTGTAGAAATTCTATCTTTTGTGCCTGCCCCTTTTTAACTTTCCAGAAGATACTGACTGGCTATTTGCAAAATAATCTAAGCAGTTGTTCTAAAGCAGAGGTCCCCAAACTTGGCAACTTTAAGACTTGTGGACTTCAATTCCCAGAATTCTCCAGAAAGGCAAAATAAACATGAACATGCTAGTTGTAAGCCCAAATCTTCAGAATTCTGGGAGTTGAAGTCCACAAGTCTTAAAGTTGCCAAGTTTGGAGACCTCTGCTCTAAAGTGACCAAGATACCATTCTTCATTTGGCAGTTACAATAGTGAAACAAATCCCACAGTGGCAATTTTGTCCCCACATTGTTTTTTGCTAAAGTGTCAGCAGTAAATAATGACAATGTACTTTCTAAACAAAGCCTATACACAAGAGCTATGATCACATTTTATCCCCACTGTTCCAGCTCCACCTTTCTGTTCCAGGAAAGCCAGCTAGGTCCATTTCTAGAAGGAGAATAAAAGCTGATAGATCTACTTTGAACTCGCCATTCTTCTCTTCACTTGGGCTGTTGTAACAGTTGCAAGAATCTCAGAATCAAATCAGCCCAGATCAATTCCAGCTTCATTTTTAAATGCAAAGAGCAGGCCAATGTGCAGTTTCCTGGTTGTATGCAAACACAATCTGAGCAGTTGCTTAGAAGGGGAACCTGTCAAGTCACTTTACCCCTTTAAGTATCTGAGCAAATAATGCTACCCAGCTGCAAGGCAAAGTGAGATCAAGGTTCCTGGGCTGTCGACAAACTCTTCTTTGATAGGAAAGGGGAGATTTGGGGTTGCAAGTCAGTTGAGTCAGAAAAAAAAAATCAGAGGAGTTGCTGAAGGCACATTAGCATTTGTTTAGGGTCAGAAATCTCTTCCAGTGAGCTGTACTATGTGTATCAGTACTTATTTATTTATTGTTTTCATTGTACTTTCCAAGATGGCTGTATATATTCCACTGATCTGTGCCCCAGGGATAATTCCTATTATTCATAAACTTCATGTAATAAATAACCTAAACTATTATCTCATACTTTCCTTTTCTTCCTTCCCTAAAATGCTATATTGCTATCTCTCTCCTTCATCTTGCTCAAGGGTGTCAAACTCAAGGCCCAGGGGTCAGATTCCATGGGGCTGCCCTGGAAATAGCAAAAGACTGGCCCACAGTGATTTTGCCAGTGAAAACAGCTCCTGGGCTCCATTTTTGGCTGCTGTGGCCTCCTGCAACCCTCTGCCAGTGAAAACAGAACTCAGTAGCCCATTTTTCCCAGCAGAGCACGCGAGCCACCACAGGCACCCCTGACACAAGTGATGTCAAGTTGGCAATGCCCACCCTGGCCACACCCACCCTGGCCCCCCAAGGTCAAACACAACCCTGATGCGGCCCTCAATGGAATCAAGTTTGACATCCCTGCTCTAGCTACTAAAAGGGGTTGGGGTGGCGCAAGTGATGCTGGTTAGTAGGAAGATAGATTAGGCATCAAACTCCAAGGTCTTAGTGTAAAATATGATTTTTCTGTAATAGAATAGTTAACTCTGAATTTTGGGAAAAGCTAACAAAACATTTCTGTCCCCTAAATTTCAGCATAGTCCACTGCTCACCTGAGGCATTGCAGGGTTTATATTAATTTCACAAGGCCCACTAACTACTAGCACTGACCTCATTTCCACAAAACTAAGGTGGGTATTTTAACTAACAAAAAAAGGAGAAAGCCAGGAGAAAACCTGCATTTGGAATGAAGGATGCATTTAATTAGGTACCAGACAATCAATCCTAGATTTATTTTAAGCTGTGTATTAGGCATTTCAGCATATCTGTGCATTATTTAGGCATGTAAATCTTCCACAGCAGCCAAGGTGAGGAAATTAGAATGCATTATGGCTGTGATACATTGATTCTCTGCCAGATGCATCAGGCTTCTGATTATACAAGGAATTCAGTGCTAATGTGAGCAAAGATTCTTGATCAAAATGTAACTGGGGGAGGCAGATGAAAATATCAATTCATGAGGCTTCCTTCCAACATGAAAGAGACTGTCTCAATGGAAGTTTTAACTCTGTAGCTACAATGAGCTGTGTGTGTGCTACACAGAACTCTGTCAACTGATGTTATTAGGCTTCTAATAGTGATGTTCAAAATTCAAGCAATTCCTCACAAAAAAATAAATATTTAGGAGCCAAATGAAATTTAACACAAATGCATACTATACTCCTGTGGTAACAGCAGAATGTCAAATGATTGACAAGCATCTTGCTTCCATTATTATTCTGAAAGATAATCTGTGGAAAATGACAGTTAGTCCCCTGCTAGATTATTGGTTCAAAATAATTAAGCTTCCCATTTTTTCTGTAAAAGTGCCAGAGTGCTCTTACACTTTTAGAATTTCTTTATTCACTGTTTAGCATATTTTCCATTCCCTATTATCTTATATCTTTTAGCTTTTTCACATTAATTTAGGTCCTTTCAGACGTTTGCCAATGATGACTTACAATTTAAAAGATTACTGGCAATTGCAAGAGAGATGACTGAAACAACCAATAAAAATTGATCTGTTCAGGTCATTAAATAAGGAATGATCAAACAGAACATAGACATATGTTTGAATTCAAATGATTTCATCTCTTATTTTTATGCCCAGATACACATGAGAACATAGGGATCATATTTCTGATATTCAGACTATTAGGAAAAGCTACACTGCCTTTAAAAAGCAGGGCTAAGCCAAGGACAAAATTGAAATTCAGATTCATTCATGTATTTATTCACATTATTTCCATGCCACCCAATCATGTCATCTCCAGAAGTGGATATTGAAAGCCAATATATAAAGATAACCACATTAAGAAAATTAAATGTAACATTAATTTCTGATTTTTTTTAAAAAAAATGTAAATGTCAAGAATTTAAAAAAAAACAGTTGCCATATATTCCATGCTCACCAAAAGTTCACCAGAACCAGAAGAAATGAAGAAATAAATGTAAAGAAGCAGCTTCCAATCTTCTTTGTAGCAGTTATAATTTTATCAACTGTACTCCCTCTTTAAGGCAACATCCTGATTCCTTTCTTTTCATATTTCACCCTTTCTAACAATCAAATCCATAAATCACAATTTTTCTCCATTTCCAACGAAAATTCCACAAAGGTTTTCAGTCACTATTGTTGCCTTGTCCTTAATCAAACAAGACACTTTTGTTATTTCTGCAAATATTGTCATCTTCATCAGCCATTCCACCATTGTAGGTATTAGCATATCTTTCTAGCCTTGTGCATATAATTATCTTACTACAGTTACAAAACTGCATGTACAAAAAACAATCTTTCATGGGGTTTTTCTAATGGACAGTCTATAATTTCACCTCCCCCATTGTGATCTTGACTGAATGTTGATCTTTAAAATTCTTTGTTTTGCTGTATTTGCATCCAAAATTTTCTACCTTTTTTACAAATCCACCATGATAGAATGACCCTTCAATTTTCCATGTTTCCAACATAAATTTAAAGTACTTTTACATATCCTAGATAATTTTTCTGATGTCAAAAAGTTCTCTTTTAAATTATAAGGTATATTTCAGTCATTTCAACCATGTCATCTCCCATTGGTCCAGCTGAAAATTATAAATTAAATTCTTAGCTAATTTTATCATACACTCTTTAACTTGTTCTTCCTCTATTTCACATTTCAGTAGAAGTTGTGCATTTTGGCCATGACATTCCTAACATTTGTACATAACACAGTCTCAAATTCTATCTTATATAACCCATTTCCAGTTGTCTTTTTGTCTAAATTAATCCTTTCTTTTAATTGTATACGTAAGAACCATTGAAAACTAAATCCCTTTATCATTAATTGTTCTCTTGATTTTGTTTTTAGTTCATCAAGTTTCCTAATTAACATACCAATATCTTGGTATGTTAACCATTTCTCCTTATTCTCTGTTATATAATATGCTTCCTATGCTGAAATTAACAAAGGGAACTTCTGGCACCATTTCATACTCTCAGTATGGCATTTCTAACATAATTATTTTTAAAATCCACATTACCATTATCATACCATAAAAAGTGTTGCCACCCAAATCTGAAATTGTGACCTTCTAGTGTTAATATCCATTTATTTCTCAAAAGTAACCACTCTTTTATCCAAACTGAATGGCAGTCTGCAAAATATAATTTAAAATCAGACAAGCCATTAGTTTGGAGCATATTCAAAGCTCCATGTCCAACATTCCAGTGATTAATTATTAAAATAATGATTTAAGTACATTGTGCAGGATTTGGAGTTTAAATCTCAGTAATTTGGATTGGAGAGTTTCAAAAGAACTTGACTCTTAACAAGTACACTGTGGCCCATGGAATAGAAGGCTCATCATTTTATATTCTACAGAGTTGGGCAATTAATAACTTTTCTATTGTTAAATTGCATTATAGGGTGAGACTCAAAGAGAAAAAAAACTCCATTATTCTTTGTCAAGAAAAAGAATAAAATGAAATGAGATAACAATTGCAAGTAGAAAAGACAAAAAGAATCTCACAGGAAAAAGAATAACTGACAACAAAGCTACTACTATAGTGTTTGAAGGTAACTGACGAGGGCAGAAGATACTTCTTGGAAATTGCACAGCAGAGTAAAGAATAAACCTTTTTCTTGTCCTGAAGCTCTATTAGAAACTTTCTTCATTTTCACAGATTCAGAACCATTTTCTGAAACCCAGAAACAAGTTGGAACTCTCGAACCAAAATAAGAATTCCTAAGTTATGATTAAGTTATAAGTTACTACTAAGAAGTAGCTACCATTAGCTCAGTAGTGAGTGAATAAAAGTTGGAAACAGGATAGTCCACATACGGTACTCTTCTTAAATGAACAGGAGATGCACCGCATAAACACAGGGACCTGATAATCTCTTAAACCCATTCACAGCATGAAGTTTGGAGGGCCAGATGGTTTCCAAAAAGCTCTTTGCACTTGATGAAAACTAACATATGAAAAGAAGATTTCAGCATAAGGACCATTGATAGAGAGGTGTGTGCTTTCTTTTAAAGATTTCCTAGCTATGTTATGCTTAAGAGAAACTAAAACTAATATCAATGCAGGAAGCACAGATCACAAATATGAAAAAAATGGCTCGCTGACCATCAGTTTAATGATTATTTGCACAGTTGGCTGAAAAAAGGGGCCCATCTGTTGCCAATTTCTGTCAAGCATCTCTATTTTGCATTCGTTTGCATTTTTCTGCAGCTACAAAAGAGAATGAAAAAGAGAGATATTTGTGTTTTACCATGAACTGGGCAAATATTCTCCCTTTAAATGTCATCTGTGATCTTACTTTCTGATACAAACTGTATTGCAAAGAACTAGCTAATGAAAAATCACATCTTTGGTCTCCTCATAAAAAGAAAAAAAATAGTTATGCTTTCTGCTTTAGGGTCTGATGGTATGAAACAGTCCTGAATGAAAGAACATAATGATTTC
This sequence comes from Laticauda laticaudata, assembly GCA_004320025.1. Classification (NCBI taxonomy): domain Eukaryota; kingdom Metazoa; phylum Chordata; class Lepidosauria; order Squamata; family Elapidae; genus Laticauda; species Laticauda laticaudata. Next base: position 9,730 of record BHFT01042589.1, read on the forward strand.
TAATTCATTATCTAATAACAAGATTTCAGGAAGAAATTCAAAAGGAAAGAAACAGCATAATTACTTTCCCACAACTATTTTATATCTCAGTCCAGGACATCCACAGCAGGCAATGGGTATCAGAAAACCCCAAAATGACAGCTACAACCCCACAATTCAAGTTCTGACTACTTTTTAAGATTTGAGCATGTAAAAAGGGCGGCAGGCCTCACTCATCCTATCATGGCTGCCATTTTGATTTTTTTTTTGACATTTCCCATTGAATGCACACACACACACACACACACACACAGCACCTCACCAATCCTTCTCAAACAGTGACATTGCTTATGAAAAGAACCTTTTCTAGAAGGCTATGGTGATGGTTATTAACCAGTATTCAGAACTGAAGCAATATATATATAAAAATATCACAAGGAATAATCTCCAAGATATTTGCTATAAATAAATGTCATATTGTTCTCTCAATGTGCAAGGACAGCCAAATTATTTTGTCCCGCATCTCTCTTCCCTTTTCCCTAATCACAAAAACCCAAAAACAAAACCTGGTGCATTTTTTGTCACAACCCCACCTCCCCAACTTAATTTTCCTGTGATGAAGTTCTCATCCTCATAATGGTGGGTCCGCATCCCATATTCTAAATTATTATCTTGAGAATGTTAATAGTAGAGATAAGAGTACTATTGCCAAGTCTATAATCAACTTTGCATAAATGTATCTCCTAAATAGTTGGATGTGTAGGAGAGAACTTAACATATAAATTAATGTATATTTACTTTGGGAATTTATATATTCTATATCACTACATCTATCTATCTATCTATCTATCTATCTATCTATCTATCTATCTATCTATCTATCTATCTATCTATCTTCATTCGATATAGTGTTAGCTTTCTATTCTTGGAGAACCAAGGGTGCCTCCTCATGATGGTTGTCTGGGAAATTTTTACATAGGATGGGAAGTCACTAAAGGTATTTACTGTTCAAGAGAAATAGGACTGGCACAAAGCAAGCAGACCTAAAGCCCATGTCACACTGCACCAACGGATGCAAAGAGGATGTAAAACGGAGAAAAATGCTTGCCATCCGTTGGAAAACGCGCATGCATCTGTTGTGTACTCACTGCGTATGTCTTTCATACGCTCTATCTGTCAAACATCCATCTACTGCTATTTCATCTGCTCAAAAAGTTTTGAGCTGCACAAAACCTTCTGAGCGGATGAACTTTAAGCCGCGTAGATCTACATCCACGACACATAAGGGCAACAAACGTTCTAAGTCCGTTGTCATCCGTTACACGTCCGCTGTATCCCTTTGGCATCCTCTGGGCATCCGCGCAACTCACATCCGCTCCAGCGGAAACCGGAAAGAGGGAGGAAGCGAAAGGTACGTGGAACGTCCACACAGTGTTAGTAGCACGGACATAGAAAGGATGTAAGTGGATGCAGCTTGTATATAAAGCATTAAAATGGACAAAAACGTTCATATATGGGATGTATCTCGGATATTTAGGATGTCCTGGAGGATGCTTAGAGGATGTGGAAGGACACCTCGTGGGAAAACTGACATTTCCTATAAAAAGGGGAGGAAATCACTTGGATCTCACTATCAGTCCAGCAGCCGTGGTGTGTAGACCTCTTCAGCCTTGGTCTTGCTCTTCCACATCATCCATTGATCTCCACCATGGATCATCGCACACTCCTTTTGGTAGCCACAATCATTCAACACCAGAACCAAGCCCTCTTCAGGACTGTTTCACCTTTTCTATGCAAGGAGAAGAAGGAGACATCCAAGAGCTGTGTGGGTCCAAAGATGGATTGGGAGAAGAGTGGAGTTTGGACTCTATGACAAGCTGATGGTGGAGCTGATGAATGAAGACCCTCGTGCATTCCAGCAATTCATGAGGATGCCACCAGCCATGTGTTGATGAAGTTGTGAAGCGTCTGAGACCCAGGTTGACCAAGGCAAACACCAACTTCTGTCCCAGCCTGGACCCCTGGACTTAAGGTGGCACTGACTCTGTGCCACCTGGTCTCTGGAACCACATACAGAATCATGCAGATGCCTGGAGGGTGCCACACAACACCATCAACATTGTGGTCAGAGAAGTGGTGCAGGCCATCATTGAAGAATACGCGGAGGAGCTCCTCCAGTGTCCCACCACTGAAGGCTGGAGGAAAGTTGCAGATCAGTGGTATCAGAGGTGGAACTTTCCCACACCGTTGGAGCCATAGATGGGAAGCACGTGGCCTGCAAAAGCTCCAGCCAACTCAGCGTCCAATTATTAAAACTACAAGGGCTTCTTCAGCATCATCCTCTTTGCCGTGGTCGATGCTGACTACAAGTTCATGTACATCGATGCTTCAGGCAATGGGTCAGCTTCAGATGCCCAGATATACCACCTCCAGTGATTCTCAAGAATGGGCTGGAATGCAACCTCATCATGGGTTTTCCAGATCCAGACCCCCTACCAATGACACACAAGATGTGCCCTACTTCATCATGGTGGATGACGCCTTCTCCCTCAGAACCAATCTCATGAAGCCCTACACTTCAAGATACCTCACCTGTGAAGAGAGGAACTTCAACTACAAGCTGTCCAGGGCAAGACGGGTGGTGGAGAACGCCTTTGGCATCCTGGCGAACAGGTGCCAGGTACTTCTCACCACCATGCAGCATCGCCAGGGACTGTGAGGAGCATCGTGGAAGCTTGCTGCATCCTGCACAATCTCATGCACACCCGCTACCCAGTCTTGCAGAACAGGCTTGTGGACCATCAACAAGGCAATGGTGACATGGAGCCTGGTGAATGGAGGCAAGGACAAAACCTGATAGACACTGTGGATGTGCAAGGCCCCAACAGAGCTTCATGTGAAGGGAAGAAGCAGCGCAACCTCCTGAAACACTGGTGCAACTCCCCAGCTGGAGCAGGGAGTGGCAAGACAGAATGGTAGATGCTTAATGGATGCTTCCTTGAGCCTGTCTCATCACACTGATGAGATTGTGCCATGTATGTTGAGTGGCCCTACAATGAATAGGGCATTAATAAAGAGTTTTGTTTATTTTTGAAATGTGTTGATCAATGAATAAATTTTATTGATAATAAAGGGCCATATATGTGGCAGCTGGGAGGGTGGACCATACAGTCCCACTATGCTTGCACTGGAGGTTTATCAATCCCACAGCTATCCTTACCCACCCCACAATTATCCTTACAATCCCACAACTATCCTTACCTATCCCACAAGCATGCAAAGGCTTAACCCTTTTTTCAAAGTTTTCACCAACACTTTATTAAGTAAATAAAATGAACCAAGTGTGTAAGCAAAGATAACCTTTATTAATAACAAACTGTATGACTTTATTAAAAGCAAAATGTCCCAAGTAAAGTGTCTTAAGCAAAGATAAAGTGAACAGGTAACAACTCAGTCTCTGGCACTCTTCTCAGTCACTCTGAGGCGTGCCCATGGTCTCAGATGTAAAGGGGCCAGGGACTGTGGAGGTGGCTGTGCTGGAAGTGTTGGTCTGAGGCCCATTGGGGTGCCTGGCCCTGAGAGTACAACAGGAGATGTGTGTGCAGGAAGCTCTCAGAGAGCTGACTCAGTCCCCGTGAGGTTGAGAGGCCCTTCATCAAGTACCTGGGATGTGAGGCCAAGACTGATGACAGATGTTCTGTGAGAGGGCTTGGCTGTGGGGTGAGGAAGGAGGGGTGTAGTGGGGCTGTCTGGTCTGCAGCTGGGTCAGGTGAGGCATCTGTGGCGTCCGATGAACCTGGGCCTGGACTGGGAAGGGCTGCCTTTGCTGTGGGAAGTCCTGGTAGTGGTAGCCTTGGTAGGTGAGGGGCTGTTGAAAATCCGTGGAAGGGCTGTGACATTGCCTGGGGTGGAGGAGCAGACCTGGAGTGGGGTAGGAGCAGGGTTCAGCTGGGCCTGGAGGGTGGTGCAGAAGAGCTGTGATCCTCTCCTTCATCACCTGGTACTGGCCTCGGGCATGTCATGAGGTCTGGCTCACGTACGTGATGAAGGGCTTGCGGTTCGAGGATGGTATGTCGAAGCGGACCAGTGGGAGAGAAGATCTGTGCTGGTTTTGATTGTGTCCCTGATCTCCAGGAGGACAGTGTGGCTCTCTGCCTGCTTTCTGTGGAGGTGGAGCTGGGTGTGGGTGTGGGTTGGTCTCTGGTGGCTGCTTCTTCTTGCTCCATCTGAGACAGGGGATCCTCACGTCCTCGGCATGGGGAGTGCAGCTGTTGGGGGGGGGTGTCTCTGTCGTTGGGCCCTCCAAAGACACCTGCCTGGACACGGTAGCTGTCTCCTGGCTGGAAGAGGAGTGGCTCTCTGTGGGCTGTCTGAGGAAGAGGGTTGACAGAGGGGCTGCTCCTCTGTGGGGATCTCACCCTCCAGGAAGCTGCACTTGGCCATGACATAAGGTCTCCCGGTCAGTGAACTTTACAGCGGCCTGCCCGCGATTTCTTCAGGTGCAGCTTGCCATACCAGGTGTGCATATGCTTCCACCACCCAGGAGGACATCTGAAGTGTAACCCAGGCTCTCCACCTTCTCTCTCCAAGCTGCCAGCTTTCTCTTGGTGTCACGATAGAGCCTGTGGCCCTTCCTCCACAGGTACTTGTTCTCCCTCAGCCATCCCAGCACCTCCTCCTCATGGTCCTCGGAAATGGAGTACCTGTTTCCTCTCCCCCTTCTCCTTGCCTTGCCTCTTCCTCCCTCTGGCAGGGCCTTCAGGGCCTTCAGCAGCAGGGCTTTGAGGGCCTTTGGCCGGTCCACCACAGCAGCAGCAGCAGGAGAAGCACCAGCAGCAGCAGGAGAAGCACCACCAGCAGCAGGAGAAGCACCAGCAGCACCAGAAGCAACAGCAGCACCAGCAGGAGAAGCACCTGCAGCATCAGCAGCACCAGCAGCAGCACCAGCACCAGCAGCAGCACAGCACCAGCAGGAGAAGCACCAGCAGCAGCACACCAGGAGCACCACCAGCAGCAGCAGCAGAAGCACCAGCAGCTTCAGAGTCGCATCAGGGGGTGGGATGGTGGTTCTGTCCTTCTTGCCAGGGCTGGCAGGAGTAGGCACAGGCTTCCTCTTCTTTCCCATGGTGTTCTCTCAAGATGTCTCTGGCAGCAGGTCTTTCCTCTGAATGCTGACTGCTTGTGAGCTGCATCCTTTTATTTCCATGGAGCTGACGCAATTCATCCTCCCAGCATGCCAGGAATGCTTTGCATCCGCTTTGCATCCGCTATGCATCCGCTATGCATCCTATAGGCGTCTTGATGCATCCACGTCGTCTGCCTACACATCCGCTCCTTCCGCTATGCGTCCGCTTCGCTATTCTCCCCTGGAAGCCCTGCGGATGTGTCATCCGCTTCCATCCGCTTCCCTCCGCTAGCCTTCCTATGAACATTCCGCTTTACATCCCCGCTACATCCTCCCCACGTCTGTTCCTTTCCGTTGTTTTTCCGTTCTGTTATGCAAATTTGGGGCACTTTTGAGAGCGGATAACAACGGATGGAGCCACCCCCAAAATTTTGCTCATCCACTGTGTCCTTTTTGCATACGTTTTGTATCCATCGGCCAGTGTGACCTAGCCTTAAGAGAGAGAGATGCTATCACTGGAATATCAGCAGGAGTTCAAGGGCAGTAAACCCGTGAACTAAAATGTATCAATGGGCAGCATTCCTGTTGAGAGATGAAAACTTGTCTGTAAAAGGTTAACTCCATGGTTTCTATACAGAAAACAAAATTTAAGAAAGCTCTTCACAGTTTGTGAACAGGAAACTAAGCTTTTCCATTGCCTCCAACTGGGCAGCATCAGACTGTTTGGAACCTAAATCAACCAGTTCTTAAGTAGGGGAGTATCCACATGATGTAAAAATGTGACATCTCTCTCTCTCTTTCAGACCTGCAGCTTCAGCATGTGGTCAGATTGGACAGCCTCAATTGCTCTTTTCACTGAATCAAGAAAAAAATGGATCATTTGGATCTTTAAAAAAAAGCATGAGGGCATTTAGTAGAAAGGCACAACATGCTGTTAGTTGTTAGAATGGTCACATTTGGCTACCAAAAGAAAGATAAAATGGATGCACACAGACATTTTGGCAACATGGAAGGTGTACCTGTGCTGGGTGGTTTGGGAAGGAAACTTGCAAGTGACATATGGGTAGAATAATAGTGAGGTATTGCAGATCTGCAGTGCTACCTGAAAACTTGCCAACATGAAGGGCAATCATAATTTTTGTCTGTATTAGCCCCAATGTTTTTGTTTTTATTTAAATTTAGTTATTTCAACACATTAAGCGAACTTGATTTTAGTCAATCTTTTAACTGAAGGTAAAAGCTTTTTCTTAGTTCATAATTTAAAGAAATCATTTGCTTAATAAAACACTGTCAATAAAGCTGCCAAGAATGCTGTCTAGAAAATAATAGCAGTTTCTTAAAGTGCATACAACTGCTGTAGTAACCATTGAGTTCATTTTTATGACTCCAGCTTAGGTATCAATTGCTGTCAGCTTTTTCAGTAATTGCTAAGATTGAGATAGAGGACAGAAATCATTGTGTAGATTACATAAAAGAAAACTGAAGCAGTCTTAAATCAAGATGTGTATGCATACATGCTGACACATACTCACCCGTATATTGGACTTGGGGAGAGAGTGAGAGAGTATAATATAAACTATCTGGAAAACGGCTGGATAAATCTGGAGTCCATATTTATAAAGCTGCTCCATCTCAAGTGGGAGAGATACGAAAGCTTTGTTTTGCTTTATAATTCTTGCTATATTGGCACTGTGCATTTGTGGGGAATAAAAACCTGCCTCAGGCTTGGAATCAGCACAGAGCACCAGTAGTCAGAGGCCTCCCCAAAGAATCACTGCCATGCTACCAGGCTCCTGGGCATCAGCTCAGAAGTTCAAATGGTGGTTTGAAGGCAGTTGGTACTAAACATAGCTCTCCTGTTGCAATTGTCAAAACCTGTCTGAGTGCATCAAAGGCAGTGGGGTCAATGAGGGAGCCCTCAGACAAGAGTCTGTGAGAGCTAGATGGGAGGTTGATCTTGAGCACTACAGCGATTATTCTGTTTTTCTCTCACCTAAATCAAGTCCAGAATATGAGAGATGCCTCCAGGCTATCACAGTTTCTTTTCAAGGACATAAAATTGAATGTGCTTAAGTATTCAGGCCAGCAGCTTTGAGGTGGGTGGGATGAAAAGGAACCAGGGATTAATTTAATATTTGAGGATAAGTGCAGGACCTCTGGAAAAGCGGAGAGATTGCTTTAGATGAAATAGGCAAAAGTTTGATTTTATTTTATATCTACCGAGGCTTCCCGTCTCTAGAATCCATTGAGAAAAGCCACTTCATCAGCTCTGGTCAGAGGCCATGTGCCTTGCAGAAAGGACAGAGAAGCAAAGTCTCTGTTTTCAAAGGCTACTCATTCATGGGGGAGGAGGAAGGAAGGGACCAGTATCTGCAATTCATCTCTCCTTACACCTTCATGGATTTTGCAGCTCCTAGAATCCCAAAATTCCTACCCATCCCCGCTTTGTAGGAAAAGAATAGTGATCAAAGGTAGCAATATTGTTACATGCTGAAAAATGTGACATCATAGCTACCACATAATTTTTCTTCCCTTGTGAATAGGGATCAGGCAGTTTGCAGGGTGGAGCCAAAGAAATTTTAATATTTTATAATTTTATGATAGCAATCAGCAATTTATAATTGGATAGTTTCTTATAATTGTCATCTACCATGTTTTGAAAGAAACTACTCAGAGCAAGGATACTGAATGTCAGTATACATAAATTTCATCATTCATTCATTCACTTATCTCCAAATCTTAAAATAACAGATTAATTAAATTTATATTTTAAATTGTGAAGCTATACATTATTTATTTCTGATTTTTTTAAAATAATACATATTACTGGAGTCTCGCAGCAGTTAAAGGCCCTGTCACACTGCCTAACGGATGCAAAACATTTGTAAAAAGGACACAGTGGACGAGAAAAATGTTCCATCCGTTGTTATCCGCTCTCAAAAG
>BHFT01042591.1:0-22669 GCA_004320025.1 Laticauda laticaudata
ACGTCCATAAACGGATGCTGGACGGATAGAGAGGAAGCAAAATGGAGGCAGTGATTACAGAACAGATACATCGCATTAACCAACAGATGGCAAGCTTTTTTGTCCGTTTTACATCCTCTTTGCACCCCTTGGTGCAGTGTGACAGGGGCTTAAAATCTAGACAACCAGTTAAACAGCTATTTAGAACAATTAAGCAGTGGAAATAGAGTTGCCTCCAGAAATTGTGGGTGGTCCAACACTGAAAGTTTTTAAGTAGAGATTGGGCAACCATTTGTCTGAAATGTTATGAGGTTTCCTGTTTGAGCAGGGGGTTGGATTAGAAGACTTCCAAGATCACTTCCAGCTCTATTATTCTGTTAATAGAATACATGCTAATTAACAAAATACAGATACATGCTAAATAACAAAAGAGCATGCATCATCTTGTCCTATCTTAACCCTCACTTTATTGTGTTTGACAAGCTAAGCAATTCTGTATTTTTTTTCCTCTAACCATGCATGAGGAGTAGAAGTTACCACTAACCAGCCTACAGTCACACCTGGGTCTTTCAAAAGCTTCACTAGGTCAACCAATTATTCTTCTAACAGGAGTCTGCTTTGCAAATGTGCCATTGATTTGAGTGAAAAGGACAAACATTTTGCTTACTCATGCCTGCATTGAGCTTCCAAGCAACCCTTCTTTTCAATTCTAAAGGCAAATTCCAAACTTAATGGCCATTAGTCACAAGTTTCTAAAACAATCATAAACTTCTCCATAACTAAAGAAGAAGAAAAATGACAACAAAAATGACTGGCTATAATAAAAGCTTCATTAGTAAAAATGAACTAATCCTAATTCTCCAAGGAAAATTTTGTTTTGTTCAGCAGGCATTATTGCTGCACACACTTAAAATAATTTACATTAATGTTTAACTACTACATAAATTTTAGATACTTTTCAAATGAATTAATGGGCCATACTTTGTTTTAGTGAGCTTTTGGATTATAAATTTCTATGTACTGTGATAATATTCTTAAATCTGAATGAGTTATCATGAATAAGAAAATATGAATACAGCATATCTTTTAATATATCTTCACAAAGGACCTTATATTTGTTATATTTTAGCAGATGTCCATTCTAAATTTATCTTAATTGCATTGCATATCTAACAGAAATAGTGCTCCATATGAGTATTTTTTAATGTAAGTATATATTAAAGAAAAGAAGACAATCATACAGATCTTCCAGAAAAAACATCACTTCATTATTTTTTTTCCCTACACTTTTCTGTATTTTTAAAGAATACAATAGTGTTGCTTAGTTCCCTTGTTAGTGCTACTGGAGTAAAAGAAGAACTTTTGAATCAACTGAATTAACTGTTCTTGTTGAAGTCCTAGAGAGTTCTTCTACAAGCCATTAGCAATCTTGCAAATGAAGCCAGATATATGCGTCCCAAGATAATGTTGCAGGATTCAGTCTGAGTTGGTCACCAGAACCAGAGACTGAATCTTCCAAATTTATAGACTTGTGTTAGAGCTAATTAGAATGTTCTCCCATCTCCAAGTAAACTTTGTAATGCATGATTTGTCAAGTGATTTATCAAATTATGCATTGACAGTGGTATGTGTTGAGGTACTTCCCCATTAAGAAAATGAGCGCATACAAGGAGTCGTATTGAGAGCAGTGTTGAATAATACACACAGCACTCAGATACACTGTACAGTAAATGAAGGTTTTTATTTCCAGAAATGTTTAAGCAAAGTTCAAACATGTCCAAAGTCATTCACAGGTAAGGCAGCAGTGTTCAGTTCAGGGATAATTCAATAACAAAGTCCAGTATCAAAAACAGTTCAGTAACAGACTTACATCAATTCCAAGAATAGCAGTCATTAGAAGGAACGGCAATACTCTCCAACAGAAAGAAAAAGAGACTCACTGAGACTTCTTCTGAGACAAAGACAAAGACGAAAACAACCAGGGTTTCTGGCTCCATCTTATGGTCATTTGAGAAACCACACCCAATTACAGTTTTTAGAATTCTCTTAAAGATAAAGTATTAAAATGTTTATCCTGGTTTATATATTTCCAACCCAAATAGCTGTTAGGTGATTTACATTCCTAACATTCCCCCTTTTGGGTAGGACAGCCTTACATTCCAAGTCCATAATCTTCGCAGCACACCTTATGCTTTATAGAGCCTTGGGCCTTTGTAAAATGATCTGCTATATTGTTTTCTGACAAACAGTGTTCTAGCTTAATCATTTTACTTTGCACACATTATCTCACATTTAAATATCTTAAATCTGTGTGTTTCAGTCTTGTTTTAACAGCAATATTTGAAGCCATCTGTATTGCTGATTGGTTGTCTTCATAAACAACAATAGATTCTATTACATCAATACCCATGTCAATTAGTAGTTGCTAATACAAAAAATAAATCTGTACATAATAAAGACAAACATGAGAATTCACCCTCCATTGTTGACAAACTTAGATGTTTCTGTCGAATAGATCTCCATCCAATCAATGCTTTTCCCAATAATACAGCNCTGTAGCAAAACTTGCATCAGCATATGCAGTTAAATTCAGCTCATCTTTTGGCTCCAAATACAATGCATAATGCATTGTTTGTTTCAGATATCTTAACACATGTTTAGCAGCTTGCCAGTGCTTTTCAGATGACTCAGCATTAAATCTCGCTAATTGATTAACTCTGTATGCAATATCTGGCCTTGACCAATTACTGAGATAAGATAAACTACCAATCAAGGACTGATAAATGTTATTTTCAAAAATAGGAATTTGAACATCAGTGTCTTAGCCCGCTTATAACGTTCCATTTTAAAAAAAAATTAGTAATTGGTTAATTTTATCTGACTGTGAGATCTTGTATTCTCCCCTTGTTTTATCTATCTTTAAATCAAGATACTGTTTGATTTCTCCTAATTGTTTTATCTTAAATTTCATTCCCAACTTCTTAGCTCTATGTTGCTCTTTCAATCTTACTTGTGAGGAAATATGCACCCATGCTGGTACTCCAAATGTGTGTAGGTAACTTAAATTTGGTTTTCTGCCATGCCAACAAGTGAATGGCAATTCTCTAGTTGTTGTATTTACTACATTGTTCAGAACATGATTACTACACAATATGGCTTCACTCCACAGTGTTTCAGGCAAACTTGAATCAGATAACATAGTGTGAGCCATGGCTTGTAATGTTTGCCCTCTTCATTCTATAAACGAATTATGTTGTGGTCTGTAAGGTGCAGAATGTTTATGCTCAACACTAGCCAATTTCAGCATTGTTTGGAATCTTTTGTTAACAAACTCAGTCCCATTATCAGTAACTAAAGTAATTACTTTACTTTACTAAAATAATCTTCACTTTTCATTTTTATCTCTCAGCAAACCTTAGCCAAGTTTAAAGAAATGTTGGAAAGTTTCTGTTTTTGTTTTTTCAAAACGATAGCAGAAACTGTAATCTCGATTAATGGTCCATAAAAACTCAAAAATATAGCAGGCACCTCCTAAAACTTGGTTTCTTAGGACCTATTAGTGTCAGCGAAAACAACCTCTAACATTCTTTGGTCTTAAACCCATTTAGTCTGTTTGCAGGAGTAACCTTGCTCTTCTCTTGGACTACAAGCATTACAGTTTAAATACTGCTACAAGGGTTTTTCATATTTACTCCCTCTGACAATTCAACAGTTTGTCTTGAGCATTTTGAAAATTTATGTCGCCCTAGACATCTATGCGCGGTAATGTACACATTCTCATGTTGGCTTAACATTGTTATAAACTGAAATTTTTGCCATTTCAAACTGGTCATCATGTATTAGCATATAAATCATTTTCCAGTGTAGCAGTAACATTTTTTACCCTCTTTCTCTATATTACATTATCTCCCTGAAAGGACTACATAACCAAGATTAACTAGAGCGTTACTGACAACAAATTAAATTTCAGTTTAGGTACATATAATATAGTTAAATTTTCTTTTATGCAAGAACAGTTAATGCAGTACTTCACCTGATGCTTTCATCTTCCATCCATTTGCACAGGTGATGCATTGTTTGTTTACCATGGAACATCTTTACAAACCTTTTTCTATCTTTAGTAATGCACTGTGATGCTCCACTATCAACAAACCCACAAAGTTGGGGTTGAATTACAGTTGAATTACAGTTTGAATTGCTAAACATAGCTCAGTTAACATTCTTCTTAAGCCTTCTGCGTGTTTGCCAGTTATTCCTGTCCTTTTCGTTTCTACAGAAATTTAGCTAGTTGTCCCCGAGACCCACAAGAAAAAACATTTCCTAACCAATATAGGCAGTTGAAGATAAATCCTCTTTCTTCTGGTTTGCTTAGTTCTTTTTCATGTAAGCTCTTGAAAAGTTCTTTTCATGAAGTTTAAAATGAGCTAACATATCTCACCTTTCAAGAATACGTGCTCTAAACAGTTTACATGTAAGATGTATGTGTGCACCGGACACTGGTCAGAACATAAATCCTCCTCAAAATTCTTCCCAACCACCTAGCAGCAGACTCTTTCTCCACAAATATGGACGAGCTGCTGGTCCACTCGGTGTAGTCAATTAACACAGAGCTCGTGCTGTTCTGGTGTCAAGTCAGCAAGCTTCTGCATATCATCCTCATTTTCTGGGTGATCCCAAGCATTTACAATTCTGGTGGATAACCTTTGAACTACAGATCCATAAACCTTCTCTACGCAGAAGTAGACTGGCACTTCATAACCAGGAAACATAGTTGTTCCTCCAACCGGGTTATCAGTGATAGACATGTTAAAGAGTGAATTTGGTGCCACTTATCAGGATAGTAAACACAATTAAACAGTAAAAGCAGCTGTTCTGTTAGCAGTATTGCTATATTCAACCAACTCTCAGTTATCTCTGAGCCTGGTAATCTGGCCTGGGCCCATAACCAGTGATTGAGGTAATTCCCGCGTTTAGGAAGAATGAGCGCATTACAGGGGAGACGTATTTGAGAGAAAGTGTTTGAATAATACACACACAGTACACAGATACACTGTACAGTAGGGTTTGACTTCCAGAAAGGTTTAGCAAAGTCAAAATAAGCAATCAAAGTCAATTTACAAGTAAATCCAGTCAGTTTTCAGTCCAGGGATAATCCATATACAAAGTCAGTGTCACATAAAAATAGTTTCAAGTAACAGAGTTACATTAAATCCAGTAATATCAGTCCAATCAGGAAAAATGGAAGCAACAGCAATACCTCCAACAGAAGGAAACAGAGATACAGTCACCCACTCTCGACTAAGACTAAGGACAAAATAACCCAGTTTTCTGGCTCCATGCTTTATGGCCAATTTGAGAAACCACACCCAACTGCAGTTTTTTTAGCATTGCTGCTTAAAGGAACATGAATAAAATGTCTTATCCTGGTTTATATATTTCTTAAAGCCAAATAGCTGTTAGGTGACTCATATTCCTACACCAGTGCCTTAAAGCAAGGGTTGAAAAATTCAATTTTATTGAAGAGCTTGAATCAGGGTTGTTTATTTACTCATGGGGGGCTGGGGTGGGTTTTGGCCAAGTGGGTGTGTGCCAGCTCTGTTCAGTACAAGACTCCTGTTCTGTACTGTTCTTAACCTTCACACCTTGAACTCTGTTCTAACCTTCACCTGGTGTTTGCCAGTATTCTGTCCTTTTCTTTTCTTGCAGAATCTAGCTGTATGTCCCTCTAGCCCCAACAAGAAAAAGATTCCTAACAGTATAGGCAGTTGAAAAGATAAATCCTTTTCTTGTGTTTGTTCCTTCCTCAGTTGGTCTCTATCCACTGGTCTTCTTGCTTCTCCTAGGCAACCTTCTGGTTATGTCCAGTCAACTGTCAGTTTAACTTGGGCAGGACTTCCAGTGAAGATACAATAGTCATCATAACTTTCCATCAAATGAGGAAAGAATGATGTGAAAACTTGATGCAGCTCTGAAAATATTCCGCTTTTTTCATGTATCTTTGAAAAGTTATTTTCATGAAGTTTAAATGATGCTAACATCTCCAACCTTTTCAAAGATGTTATCTAAACAGTTTTGGTGTAAGATGTATAGTTGTTGCACCTACACTGTCATGAACATAAATCCTCTCAAATTCTCCCAACACTTAGCAGCAGACTTTTTTCCACAATTATGGATGAGCTGCTGGTCACTCAGTGTTAGTTCCAATGTATACAAAGAGTCTCTTTCGCTGTTCTGGTTCAAGTTAGAAGCCTTCTTGGCATCATCCTCATTTTTCTGGATCCCAAGCATTTACATTGGTGGATCTGAACTACAAATCCATATAACCTTCTCTAATGCAGAAATAGACTGTGAACTTCATTAGACCCGGAACATAGTTTTGTTCCATCCAACTGGGTTAATCAGTGATAGACTTGTTGAAAGTGACTTGTGCCATCTTTAACCAGAATAGTTAAAACCACAATTAAACAGTAAACAGCTGTCTGTATGCAATTACTGTGTATTTGACACTAACTCTCAGTTATCTGAGCCTGGTATGTGCCTGGACCCAATAACAGTGTTGAGGGTAATTCCCCCCGTGTAGGAGAATGATGCATACCAGGGAGACGCTTATAGGAGAATAGTGTTTGAAAATACACACAACAGCAACAAGATTTTACTTCCAGAAAATATTTAAGCAAAGTCCAAAAATAAGCCATTTCCAAGTCATTCACAGGTAAAATCAGTAAGTTTTTCAGTTCCAGGATAATCCCAAATATTCAAATTCCAGGTGTCAAAACAGTTCATATCAGACTTACATTAATCCAGTAATATCAGTCAATTAGAAGAAATGGAGCACAGCGAGATACTTTCCAACAGAAGGACAACAGAGAGAACTCACTCAGATACACTCTCTTCTGAGACTAAACAAAACAACTCAGGTTTCTGGCTCCATCTTATGGACATTTGAAGAGAAACCACACTGTCAAGCCTCAAGATCTTCTACTATCGGCTTTGCATCTTTCGACTGTCATAAGTAACAGTGGGAGGGAGGGGGTGAGTCTGGAAGCGAGTGGAGGTGTTACATTCTACTGTTGTATAAATTGAGAGAAGAGCGGGGGAAGCATTACACTCAGGTTAAAGTTTCTATTTCTTGCTTGCTTTCTTTTCTCCTGCCGTCAGCTGCTACCCTTTACAAAATATGCCAAGTCAATGGACAAGAGGCCTCATCACCTCCTGAAGAATGTCCACATGATCATATTTCAACTTTCTAATATGAAGATTCAGTTGAACTATGGGGGTGGGAACATTTTCATCACTTTGTCTATTTGATTCACGAACCGCGCCTAATTTCTCAGATTCAGATATTCTATTGTTGCTACCACTTTACTCGTTTCACATAAACAGAATACTTTTCTCTTAATTAAAAAGAGTCTAAGTTATTTCTTTCTTGAAATTCTGAATGGAGCATCCAGACTGACACACACCCAACGTGCAGTTTTTTAGCGCATGCCTGTTAAAGAGACAGGATTAAATGTTTATCCTGGTTATATATTGTCTAAGCCCAAATAGCTGTTAGGTGAACTCATGATTCCAAACATTGCCTTTGAGTTAATGTTTGGCTTCTGGCAAACCTACCCTAGACAAGTCCTTGAAGCTTTTTTTTTTTTTGGCAAGATTTCAGAAATGGTGCTTGCTTCTAAGGATGAGAGAGAGTGACTGGCTCCAGGTCAACTTAGCTGTGTTTAGGTTTAGGGCAAGACTGGAACTCACAACCTCCAGTTTCTAGTGCCTTAACCACTAAATCAAACTGGCTCTCACTGCAGACAATTGGGTCTAAATTTTAAGTTATCATATGAAGCTTTTTCACTTCATAGGAAAGAGCAAATGTTTGTGTGGAACCCGATGCCTTGGTTTCCAGTACAATATTTACTATCTCCACAGCTTTTGAGACCTCTTTCCATTAATTAACCTCGTATTCAGATGCTATGATAGTAATGTAACGCTTGAGGGAATATCAAGAAAGGCATAAAAATCTCTCCTCAGAATGTGAATTGGCTGCCTTTTTGTGCAAGTGAACATACTTTCAACCACATCTTTAAATGTAGAGGTTCAGAGCACTCTCTGAAGTCTTTTCAATATTGATGAGGGAGAATAGACGAATCAAACACCAAGGGTAACCTTCCTTAACAATGATTTGTTGAAATAGTTATTCTTATATTTCAGATTATTTTACCCTTTGTTCAGCCTTAAAAGGTGCCTCATTGAATTGTCACTACAGTATATGTTTATTTAAATGTTTAAATAAATGTTTAAATAAATGTTTATTTAAAATGTTTATTTTAAATAAATTTTATTTATTTAAAATTTATTTAAATTTATGTTTATTTAAACATAAATATGTTTATTTATATATATATTTAATCCCATGACTTGATTGTTGGCTGTTTAGGGATAAGAAAATAACAGTAAAAATTAGAAAGGAGTTGAACATTCAACTTCAATTCCAATTGCCAATATATTAGGAAACAGCTATTCCATTGGTCCATTTAATGAAGTAAGACTGAACAGGTATGAAGTTTTAAGTATCTGGGGATTATTGCTTTCTGTACTATATCCTACAAAAAGTATCTCTGAGGGAGATCAGTGATTCAAAAGTGTGAAAAATAAATAAAAAAATTCAAAAGACATCGTACAAATATTGAATGTGGTATTGTAGAAATGTTGAATTTTTTTTTGTTCCAGGAGTTGTCGTTTTATCCCATTTCCTGCCTTTGAGTAAATGTGTGTGTGTGTGTGTGTGTGTGTGCTTGGTGGTTTTTTTTTTTTTTTNTGTGTGTGCTTGGTGGTTTTTTTTTTTTTTTTGGAGACAATCATTCTAACACAATTCTTATTTGGATTTTAACTTGTTATCACAACCCAAATTACACCCTTTGTAATTAATCCAATTGATTTTTTTCATTGAGTTGTTCAAGTTCCTAGTTTGGGTTTCCTTATCAATTTCTGTCAATCTTCTAGGATTCACCTCTGACAGACTAGGTTTCAATGATATGGTTTCTAAGAGCTGTGCTTGCTCAGTGATTGGAATGCAGTATTGCAGGCTAATTCTCCCAACTGCCAACAGTTCGATTCTCACCAGCTCAAGATTGACTCAGCCTTCCATCTTTCTGAGGTTGGTAAAATGAGGACCCAGATTGTTGGGGGCAATATGCTGACTATAACCTGCTTAGAGAGTGCTATAAAGCACTATTAAGTGGTATATAAAGGGTTGGGCTGCTGACGGTTTGAAGGAATTCAGGAGATCCTCTAGCTAAGATTCTGCACAGTTCTGAGAACCCGCAAATCCCACTCCTGGCTGGTTCTGCCCACCCTGCTCTGCCCCTCTCAGGAGCCCCCATGTGGCCCGGGTAAGTGCAGGGTGCACGCAGTGGCTCAGGGAGGATGAAAAAAGGGATTTCCAGAAATGGGCCTGTTTCTAACTTCCAGAGAGCCTCCGGAGCCCAGGGAGTCTGTTTTTGCCCTCCCAGAGGCTCGAGGAAAGCTTCTGGAGCAGGGGTGGGATTCAAATTTTTTAACAACCTGTGGGCGTGGCTTAGTTGGTGGGTGTGGCTTGGTGGTCATGTGACTGGGTAGACATGGCTTGGTGGTCATGTTACTGGCTGGGCATGGCCAACTCAACATCACTCACATTGAGGCACGAATCTCCTCGCCTGGCCTTTCATGACTGTGGGGATGTTGCAATGGTTGTAAGTGTGAAAAATGGTCATAAGTCACTTTTTTCAGTGCCATTGTAACTTTGAATGGTCACTCCACACAAGCAAAGTACCAGAAAAGGAGGGGAAAAAAACTCCAAAGATGTTCCTGAGACAGGAAGTCTAATCCTACCAAGAATGTAATAAGGGTTAATGGAGAGGCAGTTTCTGTAAGCAACACCAGAATGTTTCCTTCCTGCCTTCCTTATTAGGCCAGTAACTTCTTCTAACAACCGGTTCTCTGAAGTGCTTAGAATGTTAACAACCGGTTCTAGTGAATAGGTGCAAACTGGCAGAATCCCATCCCTGTTCTAGAGCCTGGGGAGTGCAAAAATGTCCCCTCCCCTGTGCTGCAGGAGGCTGACTAGGCCATGCCCACCATGGCCACACCCACCCAGTAACTGGGCAGAAAACTCATTGCTAAAATTTTTGCAGCCACTCCCCCTGGGTATATAAGTCTAAGTGCTATTACTATTCTCTTGAAGGATATTTTTGACATAAGTGTTACAAAGTGAATATTGAGAGATATGGGTTACCTATGGAATATGCCAGTGGTTCCAGTTTAAGGATTCTCTCTGAATTGTATTCCACTAGTCATAGCCAACTTTAGGGGGTGATGATTATCTCTGTTTCTTTAAGCCATTTAGCCAGCACTCTCTGAAGATGTTTCCATGTTTGTGGCCAGCATGACATCACACCACAGTGCAAAGCATATGGTGAAACATGACATGCTGTTGCCTTCCCACCAAAGTGGTTCCTAGTTATCTATTTATATTTGCATACTTTTGAACTGTTAGGTTGGCAGGAGCTGAGGCAAGTGACAAAAGCTCATTCCATCATGCAGTGGTCGGACTCAAACTATAGGCCTTCTCTGGCATCTTTTAAGCCACTGAGCTAGGGTGCCTCTTACTATAATTTAATATGTAATAAATTGTTCTTTGAAGCTATAAAATGATCTATTTGATATGCCTTATATACTTAGAGAAGAATCAGTTATATTTGGAACCAATAAGAACACCCCAGTAGGAAAGTTTGCTACTGTAGCCCCTATGAATCAACAGAATATGCCCTCTTAAATTGTGTACTTGATAGAGGTATACAGTATAGACTTATTGTCTCTTTTTTGCTTCTCTATTCAGGCAAGCATATGTATATGTGTGTGTGTGGCTAAATTTTTGTGCGTCAGCACAAAGCAGGCTAATTTCTTTTAACTGTGAGGCTCAGATAAACCTGCTTTTTTAGATTGCCACTACTTTATGCTAATTTACATCACCTCAAATATATAAGTATACTTGTTCTTGATATGGTCATTGACCAAAAGAAAATGATAATGAACTGGAAGAATGCCTAGTCACTTGCAGTACAGATGACAATAGGATGAAAGCAAACATTTGCAAAGGTTGCTAAGAAATTGCCTCCTCTTACACTTTTTCTGTCTTAGCACTTGGCTAAGGTTGATTGCAGCAGAAGCAGGAGAGTATCCAGATTAATTCTTTGAAGAAAGATCTCTAAGAAATAACTAGTAAAGTACCTAATACTAGCTAAAAGGCAGTGAGGTGCTGCTTCCTTCCAGAGTGTATATCATTGTAGTTTTGCAGGTAGAGATGTGTAGTCAGGCAAATAATATTATATTCTAGAGCCAGGATATTCCTGATGTGAGACAGCTGATTATGCTTTTTTTCTCCAGGTTGTGAAATGCTGCACCTCCTGATTTTCCCAGATCACACTATTGCAATGTGTTATACTTGCACAGGAAAGAAAATAAATCCACTTGATTTTCCCTTTTCATTTTTTTGGATCAGCAATCCTATTTATAAATGAGTAATATGAGTGTTTTTTATTCCATGCTTGTAGCTTGCTTGCCTCTTATACCATGTTGCATTTTTTCTATAATGCAATGGTGGTCAATCGATAGCATGCTTGCCAGAGGTGTCACTCAGAGCCCCAGCCCAGCTCCATCATGTTTCTCCATCATGTTTCTCACCCTGTCACCAATGTGGGAGATGGAGTCCCTCCTCCTGGAGCCCATTATGACACGGAGCCACAATGCGACTGCGTTGTTGTGGGCTCACTTCCACTTCCCGGATGTCAGTTGCTTTTCCTGCAGAGCTGCTGGTGTTGTGGTGCCCTGCCTCCCCACTGGCCAGCTGGTGTCCATAAGTGCATTGTCCCTGGGATTCCCACGACCCAGCACAGTTCCAGGATTCCTTTCCCCACCCTGAGGAGAGGGGGGGAGGGAGAAGAGAGAGAGAGGGAGAAAGGAAAGGGATGGAAAGAGAGAGAGGGGACACACACACACACAGAGGAAGGGACGGAAAGAGGCAGGAAAGAGAGAAATGGAAAGGAAGGAAAAGAGAGAGAGAAAGAGAGAGAGAGAGGAAGGGACGGAAAGAGGGGGGGAAGAGAGAGAGAGGGATGCAGAGAGAGAGGGAGGGAGGGAGGGAGGGACAGAAAAAGAGAGGGGGAAAGGGAGAGAGAGAGAGAAAACAGAGAGAGACAGAGGGGGAGGAAAAGAGAAAGAGAGAGGGAGGGAAAAAGAGAAATGATATCACAAAAGTTTTTCCTTTTTATTGTTGCTAAACACTATTTCAAAAGCAGAAAAAAATGAAAGGACATAGAAGTGCGTTTATCACATTTTTCTTAGAACAGTTAGCTGAACTCTGCTTTTTTATCATTATTTTAGGTAGTAAAACCTCAGTATTCAGGTTAAATTGCCATGTTGGCCTTTTGAGATAAATAAGTGGGTTTTGGGTTGCAGTTTGGACACTCGGTCTCTCAAAGGTTTGCTATAGTGGGACATTGATGATTATTGGTTTTGCCTATCCAGAACTTGACAGAAAAAAGAAAAGTCACACAGAAAGCCACTCTTTTGCACAGAATCATAAAATCATGTCAATGGTGAATGAAAGTATTCAATTTATGTGCTGTAATTCTGATTAGATTTATTCTGCATATGTTGCATGTATATGGCTTCAGACCTCTCTGTCTGGATGATTGAGAATCTCCATTGACATTAATGAGAAGAAGCATAAATTTGATCATTTGTAGTAACTGTGTGCATTTATTCCCTCTTAATCTTCTCAACTGCTTCAAGGCAAGCAACTCATTTCCTCCCTTTCCCCTTAACTTCACTTTCCTTTTCTCCTTCTCTTTCCTCATAAAACAAGGTCATAATCAATCATAAAATGAATCTTCCCTCCTTTTGGTTGTTTTTCCTATTCTTTTACAATCTGGATATCTAGTCCTTGATTCTATATTTTATCTATTGGTTCAGGCAAGCCATTCAACTTTTTTTTGACTAGAATAAATGGCAGACAATCCTACAAATTACAGAATAACAGAGTTTGGAAGGGACCTTATAGATCATCTAGTCTAACCCCCCACTGAAACAGGAGATCCTACACCATTTCTGACAAATGGCAGTCCAATTCTTCTTGAAACTTCCAATGATGAAGCTCCCACAGCTTCTGAAGGCAGAGCTGTTCCAGAAAGTTTCTCCTTATTTCCAGGTTAAACCTCTCCTTGTTCAGTTTCCATCCATTATTCCTTGTCTGGCCTATAGGAGCTTTAGAAAATAGCCTGACTGTCTCCTCTCTGTGGCAGCCCCTCAAATATTGGAACACTGCTATCATGTCTCCCCTGGTCCTACTCTTCACTAGACTGGTTCTTACCCTCTAACTGTTCTATTACAGCAACACAGATTCAACTATGAGTTCCTCCCTTTTCATAATATTATTGCATCTGCTGTGATTTGTCTATTAATGCAAATAAATATCAGACTCTTTATTATTTGATTATAAAACTAATGTTCTAAAATTAATACCGATAGTGTTATCTGTGTCAATGATTTTTACAAAATTAAGTAAGGCATAATACAGTTGTTTGTGATTTTCAATGTGCTTTTGGTCCTGGAGAGAAAGATACATATGAACCATAAAGTAGCATTGCCCCATCTTGAGAAAGGAAACCCAAAAACAAAAACATAAGATATAGTTCAATAAAATTCATGTATGCTTATTTCAATAATGCAAGCATTTTAGGAATTCTGAATAGAAATATTCCAAAGAAATGGAAGATTAGAAAAGTGACTTCTAGGTTTTCTAGATATAAACAAATTGCCTTTAAAAAAAAGTTATATTTTACCAAACATGGAAATGTTCCAAGTAGAATCGTGAGTGCAAGAAAAACTTGTATAATCAAGGGTAGGAAATATTGCTGAAAATGACGTTTGTTTATAAGTAACTAAAATCTTAACAATTTTGATAATTAATTTTTTTAAAAGACTTTAGACAGAATCCTGTAGCAACTGTCCATGGAACTCATCCCATCACATTAATTGTAATGCTATTAATTAGAAATATGAGAATGGCCATAGGTGCTTTGAAAAATTTAACTCTTAAGAGAGATTAACTTAATGGAAGTAATATTTTCTCTTCTCTCTTCCACTAAGCAACCTTATAGTTCATCCTGCACTATTCAGCTACAAAGCTCTGAGAGGAACAAATGACTGCAAAGGAAAGATAAACAGATAAGAAACTCATCTTTTTGAATGTCCTTGATAATGAAAACCTACATTTATTTGCCTATCAGTTCCAGAGCATTCACTCAAGTAAATATTTATTATAATGCAAGCTCAGCTCATTTCTGATAAAGACAAGCCATTCACTTTGCTGAGATATGATCTCCAAGCAGGTCACTTTTTGACCTCAAAGCACTTCTAGAAGTCCAGGAGAACAGGTAACTATTATAGCCCATTCAAGTAATATTTGCAAGATATAAGCAAGATTGAAGAACTCTACTGTCTATACGTTTCACTGTATCATCACCGAAGAACTGATCTTCGCTAGCAGAAATCATCTTTATATGATTGTTCCCACACAGTCTATTATGCAGGACCTATGGGGAACTTTTGTTACTTTAGTTGAGTTCTTTAGTTATGTCATCAGTTAGACTTAGTGATGGAACTGCTTATCACTGTTTGTGAGTTGAAGTCTACCTTTAATCTATCCCATGAACAAGAAAGACTTTTATTTTTTTTAGAGATGTTGCATGCCTACCTTTGCTATAACCAAAGAAATATATTTTTGATTTTTGAATGACAGAGAGGATTATTTTGGCCAAATACCAACTCACAGACAGAACTTCTAATTCCAGCATAACTTGGGCAATTACTGTATATCTGAAATGTAAAGACATGCTATAAGTAATTTCCCCATACATACCTCCCTAGAGACACATAGTTAATGTTAAGTCCAATAATATATACTATTTATTGTATACTTTGTTATTTTAAAACTCCACATATTGAGGCAAACAGATTTCCTACAACAAGCCATATGACAAAATACTTTTCAAGCAGTAGAGAACATCAGAAGAAAAAAAGACACCCACTGAAAAGCTGCTAGTGTCAAGCCATTCTTTTTTCTGCTTTTGCCCATATTTAAGTGATACAATCTTTGCCACAAAAACGAAGGGGGGAAAAAGGGAGGGTAAAAAAAAAGGTGAGGGTAAAAATTTACGTTGCCAGAGAGTTGCCTATAAAAGCTGGCCAAATTACAAATATTATGCTCAAGAATATGCTTCAGCTTTGAGATTATATTATATATCCAGCTGGAATGCAGAAAGTAATAATAATAAAAAAAATGTAGTAAAATTATGTATAACAATTTAGCTGTTGGAAACAGAAAATCCAAATGGATTCTTGTTCGGTTCTTACTGGTGATAAAAATATAATTGGTAACAAGCTAATATATATAGTGATAGTTCCCAATCTGCCATCTTTATTAGGCTATCTCATTCTGTGAGTACTGCTTCTTTTAAAAGATTTCCATAGGGGATTTAAATTGTATATGTATAATTTGGATGGATATCAGGATTGATGTCGTACACTTTGCCTAATAGATTACCAAGCACATTCTCTCTGTTCTTGTGATAATTATTAGTGAGGCTTTGGATTTTTGCTGCAGTTTCTTCATCTATTTTTGTTGATAGATTATCATGAGAGCCCATTATCTGCAGAGACAAAACAAGGTATAATATGTAACATAAGCAGAAACATTTATGCAAGTTTCAAAACAACTCATGTTCAAATCTCTGTTTGTGATTTGTATATTCTTTTAACAGCAGGATGCTGTTATTCAAAAAGTCCTTTCTTACGTAGTTCTCTCTCTTGCCACCTTGGCTCTTGTGGGGGTCTAGGATTATGGGATAGAGAGGCTTGTGTTGTGTATGTGTGTATCTATCTCTCTGAAGCTGTCAAAGGCAATTGTTTTCTGTCCAGAAAAGAAGCAAAACAATAAAAGATAGTGAAGTTGTTCTAAGACTGTCTACAAAGCTAATGCACTTTGCTAGCTTGTGCTAAATTATCAATGGTTAAATTACCAATTTAGTAACACAAGCTAAATTGGATTCAGGAAATTACTAATCAAGGAACCACCAAGAACACTCCCACCAACACTGACAGGGAAAGCTACTAATACAGGGGTCCCCAATCCTCAGGCCATGGATTGCCACCAGTCCACAGCCCACCAGGAACCATGCCATGCAATTGAGTGAAGGCCCCTCTGTACATGTTGAGGATGCAGGCATCATGTGTGAAACCACGGAAAAAACGCTTTCCACAGAATCAGTCCCCGGCACCCAAAAGGGCCACAGCATTAGTGTATAAAAAGAGAACCAACAAACCCTACATTCTTCTAGGACTTATGTTATCTAGTTGGGTAATGAAACATCTTCAACAAAACAACCAAGCTAAACAACCAAGCTCAGCGGTGACCAAGGATCCCATGTTTCAACCCTGAGTTCAGTAAACACCCAAGCCATGTACCAAATGTTCCAGTGTCCTATTCCATCTAGAAGGCATACCAATTTTGGTCATCAATGGTTAATTGAACATTGACTGACATGATTATACCTTGCACTTTCCATGCCTTATAATTACATTTACTCATATATAGTGCTTTTCTTAACTAAGCAACATTTTATGATTTCATTACTTCATCAGCATCAGTTAGTAAAATACGCCTATTACCCACTAATTGAAAGCTTTAAATTCTGGCACATTTTTATATGTACTTTAACTCAAAAAGATATGTTTTGTCTGTCTTTTTTTAGAGAAAAGGATCAAATTATAAAATTTGAAAAATGGTGAAAAGGAAAACATATCCATCCTAATCTGCATATTAGTGTAAATAATTAACTTCACTACATCAAAATATAGACTGAATTAAATCATCAGGCATCTTTTAGTGATACATGGTTTCACATTATAGCTTGAAAAATAAATAATGGGAGATATTGGTGGATTATTATTAGATTTCATGACGATGAATTGGCAAAAATAATCAATCCTGTTGTAATGATGTTTCATTAAATAATTATATAAATTAGAGGTACAAATCAAATATGAAAAGGTGTCTGAACCAGAGCCTTTGTGTTTGTGTGTGTGTGCTTGATGATGATGTTCCCAAATTTTGACATGTGTTCTACACAGAAGGGTTTATTATCAATACACAATTAATTATGCTGTTCTAAAACACTTATTTTTATATATAAAAAACCCTCTTGTTTTGAAAACATATTCTCGTAATGTAATTTGGCAAGTTTGGGTCTATTAAAATGCTGTTCAAATATAATTTTGATTCAGTTGTTCTTCCATGCTAGACAATAAAATAATAAAAACTCTGCTTTAATCTTATTCTAGATTTGGAAACATGAACGCGTAGGATTGTTTGTGATTATTTTTATGAATGCAAGTTACCGATCCTTTTCAAGTATATAAGTAATAAAGAAATGTATATGTTTCATTTCCATACCCACTATGTAAAGCAAATCCATAACTGATGATGTGCCATCAGATCATCGTTGATTCTTAATTACAATGCAGGTAGATTTTTCCATGATGATTTTCCCCTAACTTGGTACTTTTAGGCATACCAACAGTGCAGTCATTGCCACTGTAACTAAATAATACTAATTCTACTATTCCTAAGTAATACTAGTATAAATGTTAATGGGATCATAAGAAATGATGAATCCACTAAGGCAGGTACCAATCTTCATGCTTAAGCAAGATTTGAGTTTGGTTACATTTCATGAAGTCTGGCACTGTTCAGCCAGCTCTCCATTGCTTTTATCTAGTTTGAAGCCCAGAGGAAACTGAGAATTGGATGTAGTGGTTAAATTTTTACACTGTGAGGCCACAGGCATGAAAGTTGATTGGTAACTTTGGACAAGTCACTTTCTCTCATCACAACCTACCACACAGGGGAGGTGTTGTTGTGAAGAAAATAGAAGGAGGAAGATGTATTAGGTGTCAACTTCTCTGCCTTGATTACTAGAGCATTTAGGTCTAGTTTTAGATCTCTGAGGGGCAGTGTGGTATAGTAGTTTAGATCCTGGGTAGGTTCCAGAGTTACTCAGGTTCAGATTTATCACCAGCCATAGATACTCAGCTCCATTTACCTCACAAAGTTGTTATTGCAAGCAAATAACAATAAGAGGAAGTACCAAGTATGCCACTTTGACCTCATGAAAGAGGGGTGAGACATGAATCAATCAACGTATACAGATATTTTTTTAAAAAAACGATACACAATGTAAGGGAAGTCTCTCCCAAGGCATCACATGGTTAATCTGGGCTGTAAAAAAGAACTTGATTTATTTTTTTTTCTGGTATTTTATTGTGGGAATTAAGGAAAAGTAAAGGTGATCAGTTAATTGAGTGAATATACTTGTTGTATGGATTATTATATTGTAATCAATACAATTTACATTGTTACCTATTGATATAGGTAACATTGGTGCACAGATGGAAAAAAATATGTAACTGTATCCTGCTAAGCATGAATTCCCTGAACAGTATGCAAAGGGTTGGGGTTTTGTGATTATTTGTTTTTAATTAACTAAATATTTGACAGATTGTGGTGGAAACAACATTGACCTACCATTTAATTAAATGATATTTCTACATCAATTGAACAATTTAGCAAGGTGATGTTATAAACAGATGCATACATTCCAAACTGTGACTCCTTTCTTTTAATTTTGTGCTTCCTTTTCACACAAATTTAAATATTTTAATCTTACAGAATTCTGAGAATAATACTTGGGAATTGCTGCCAAATATGTGGGCAAACCCTTTCATCATTCTTTATTTTTTCAGAGGAGACCTTCAAGAATGATTAATATGAATGATAATAGATATAAAATTAAATTTTCTATTCATTGATTTCTTTAATGCATAAAAACAGTGGGTTCTTATGAACTTAATCCTCAGCCAGGGATCACAATGATCTTTGGGAAATAGGCAACCTAATTTCAAAAGCTCATTGTCTCAGTCAGTTGAGGTGGCTGATTAGAATAGTCAGCTTCTCTCTGAAAGATGGGCCAGATCACGAAATAGCCTGCATAAGAAGTTTAAGCCCCTATCCCACTGCACCAACGGATGCAAAGAGGATGTAAAAAGAGGATGTTAAAAAAAGCTTGCCATCTGTTGGAAAATGCAATGCATCCGTTGTGTACTCACTGCATACGTTTTTCATACTCTCTATCCGTCCAGCATCCGTCTAGTGAGATTTCATCTGCTCAGAAAGTTTTGAGCTGCACAAAATTTTTGAGCGGATGAAGTATCCAGCGTGTCCATTCTACATCTGCTACGCATACGGGGAACATCCGTTATACATCCGTCATCATCCGTTATGTGTCCGCTATTCCGCTATATCCGCGAGGCATCCGCTGCCACATCCGCGCAACTCAAATCCGCCTCAACGGAAACACGGACCACAGGATGAGATAACGAAACGACGCGGAACGGACACGCAGCATTAGTTAGCACAAGTCTAAATGGATGAAAGCGGATGCATCTCACATACAACAAGCATTAAACGCGTATAAAAACGTTCGTATAGGGGACGTATATCTCTGGATATTTAGAATGTCTGCAGGGATGCCTAGAGTAGTGCAAAGGACACTACAGAAAACCTATATGTCCTGCTTAAAAAGGGGGACGGTAAATCACCTGGATCTCACTTTCAGTCCAGCCAGCCCTGCTGTGCAACCTCTTTCAGCCTTGCTCATGCTCTTCACACACTCCATTCTCTTCCCAACATGGATCATCGCACGCTCCTTTTGATACCACATTCACTTCACAACCAGTAACCAAGCCCTCTTCAAGGCTCTTTCACCTTTTCTACGGAAGAAAAGGAGCGCCAAGAAGTGTCTGGCCTGATGCATTGGTTGGGAGAAGAGTCGAGTTTGGACCTAGACCAAGCTGCATGGTGGAGCTGAGGAATGAAGCACACTCGTGCATTCCAGAACTTCATGAGCGATGCCACCAGTCCATGTTTGACAAAATTGTGAGCATCTTGAGGACCCAGGTTGACCAAGCCACACCACCAACTTCCATCCCAGCCTGGACCGCTGGGCTGAAGGTGGCACTGACCTCTGCGCTACCTGGCTCCTGGACCACGTACAGAAACATGCAGTATCGCCTGCAGGGTGCCACACAACACCATCAGCATTGGCGTTTCAGGAAGTGGTCAGCCCATCATCAAGAATACCTGCCAGGAGTCCTTCTAGTGTCCCTCCATCTGAATAAGGCTGGAGGAAATGCAGACGCGGTATCAGAGTGGAACTTCCCCACACCGTTGGAGCCATAGATGGAAGCACTGTGGCCATGCCAAAGCTCCACCCATCAGGGTCCACTTATTTTCAACTACAAGGCTTCTCAGCATCATCCTCTTCACACCATTGGCGATGCTGATACAAAGTTATTAAATCGGATGCTCAGGGCAATGGTCAGCTTCAGAGTGCCCAGATACCAATGCCAGTAGACCTCAAGGAGGACTGGAACGCAACCTCATCATGGGCTTCCCAAGATCCAGACCCCTGCCCAACGACACACAAGATAGTGCCCTACTTCAATCATGGGGATGACGCCTCTCCTAACCTCCTCAGACACCCTCAGAACCTCATGGACTCTAACACCTTGCCTACCACTATCCAGATGCCTCACCCTGTGAAAGAGAGCGATCTATTTCAACTGCAGGCTTTCCAGGCAAGGGGGTGGTGAGAATGCCTTTGGCATCCTGTGCCAAAGGTCCAGGTACTCTCACTACCATGCAGCATACATCATGAACTTATTGAGGCGCATCGTGGAAGCTTTGCTGCATCTGCACAATCTCATGCCGCACCCGCTACCCAGTGTTGCAGACAGGCTTGTGGACCACAACAAGGCAATTGGGACGATGGGCACTGCGTGAATGGCAGCGCAAGGGTGAAACCTTGACAACACCTGTGGATGTACCAGCCCCAACAGAGCTTCACGTGAAGGAAAAGCAGCCACACCTCCCTGAACATTGTGCAACCCCCAGGTGGAGCAGTGGGAAGTGGCGCAAGACAGGATGGTAATGCTTAATGGATTGCTTCCTTGAAACTGTCTCATCCCACTATGAGATTTCTATGTATAGTTGGACTTGGGCCCTTACCAATGAATAGGGCATAAAAAAGTTTTGTTTAGTTGAAATGTGTGGATCAATGACTTAAATGTTATTGATTAATAACAGCCATATGTGTGCAGCTGGTAGGGTGGACCATACAGTCCCCACACTAGCTTGCACTGGAGGCTTATCTATCCCACAGCTATTACCCATCCCACAGGATCCCCTGCCCATCCATACAGCATGCAGAAGGCTTAACCAGTTTTATAAAGTTTCCACCAAGACTTATTAATGAAGGAAAAATGACCCAGTCGTGTGAAGCAAAAGAACAAAACTTATTAATAACAGAAATGAGTAGACTATTATTTGAAAAGCAAAAGGGAACAAGAAAAGTGTCCAAGCAATGATTAAGATTTCAACATCGGTAACAAACTCAGTCTCTGGACAAATGTTCTCAGTCACTCTGAGCATTTGTCCAATGGTCTCAGGTGATAAAGGGGACAGACGTGGACGATCTGCTAGAGGTGGCAATCGTGGCTTGGAGTGCTGTCTGACGGCTGCCATTTGGGGGTGACCTGCCCGACAGAGTGACACAGTAAGAATGTAATGTTGCAGGAAGCATCTCAGGCAAAGTTGGCTCAGCCCATGAGGTTGAGAGGCCCTTCATACCATGACTTCGGATGTCATGCACAGGACATGAAAGAGTTTCTAGCCGGCTTGGCTGTGGGGGGGAAGAGAAGTGTAATAGTGGGATGGGTCTGCGTGTGCAGCTGCGTGAGGTTGCAGGCATCTTGCGTGCGAGGAACATGTGGCATGGCACTCCTGTGGATCTGAGCATCTGGTGGCATCAAGTAGGCATCTGTGCATTCCGTGGCATCCTGTACGGCATCATGCTTTGGGCTCGTGCATCATAACTCGTGATCAGTCGGTGGAATCAGTGGATCTGTTAGGATCTGTGCGCTGGTGCAGTGGTTGGCACTCTGTTGTGGCATTCTGTGGCATCTGTTGGGTCGTTAGCATCTGTGGTATCCGTGTATTGTGTCGGCATCGGTGTGCACCTGTGGCATGCGAGAACCAAGAACCCTGTGCCTGACTGGGAATGGGCTGCCTGTGCTGCTGGAATCCTCCCATGGTACCCGGTAGCCTTGGTGGAGAGGGGCTGTTGAAAGCCTTTGGAAGAGGCTGTGACATCGGCCTGGGGTTGCGAGAGCAGACCTGGGAGTGTGGAGCAGGTCAGCTGCGCCTGGCAGGGTGGTGCAGCAGCCCATGATCCGCTCCTTCATACCTGTGTATGGGCTCGGCATGTCCATGAGGGTCTGCGTCTGTAGTGAGGAAGGGCCTTCGTTTGAGGAAGAAATTCAGGTCAGCTAAAGATCTTACCAGCTGATCGCTGTCCTATGAAATGGTGTTCCCTGATCTCAAGAGGACACTGTGGCTCTGTCCCTCCGTCTGCTTCTCTGCCTGCTTTCTATGGAGGCTGGAAGCTACAGAGGCGTGGCGTTTAGGGTTCGTCCCTGGCCGTGG